>QGMI01000777.1:0-19033 GCA_007821535.1 Lachnellula occidentalis | reverse complement strand
CCGTACCTCCCCGACTCACACGCCCAGCTAATCGACAGCTCGCGCGGCGGCCTCACGACATTCCACGGGCCCGGCCAACTAGTCCTCTACCCCATACTCGACCTAAAATCCATCCGTTCTCCCAAATACCCCAAAGGATTAGGAGTACGGGACTATGTATGCCTGCTCGAGCACAGCACCATCGCCGTGCTAGCAAAATGGGACATTGAAGCAAAACGGACCGCCAATCCAGGAGTCTGGGTCGAGGTGTACTCGGCGGAGGAAAATGCATACGGTGAGGAGGTGGAGAAGATGGAGGAGAAGAAGATTGCGGCGCTGGGGGTGCATTTGAGGAGGAATGTGAGTAGTTATGGGGTTGGGCTGAATGTATATACGGATCTCAGGTGGTTTGAACGGATTACGGCATGTGGGGCTCGAGGGGCTAGGGGTGACGAGTATGAGGGATGGGTATGAATGGGTTTCGCCGGGGGGTGAAAAAGGGGAAGAGTAGGAAGCAGCAGTATCTGAAGATTTTGAGTAGGCAGTGGGCGGAGGAGTTTGCGAAGGGTTTGTGGGGGGAGGAAGGGGAGAATAGGGTAGAGAAGGTTAAGTTGTCGGATTTGGGGATTGACAAGAGTATATTGGAAAGGGAGGTAGAGAAAAGGAAGGTAGAAGATGAGGCGGTTGATTAATGTGACATGTTGAATTGAAGACTTAGGGGTCTGCGGAGGAATATCCGTATGGCTTGGAGAGATGGATGATAGAATGCCATCCAGAGAAGCGGATTTGTAAAAGGGTAATCTTCATACAGACATACCCCGCTAATCAAGTGCTACATATATACGCCACGTACTGACTGGCTTTCCGCCCTCTAGTTCAAACATTCAATCTGAACCTCACTCTCAATTATATATCACGCCATCTCACCATCTCACCCATAAGCATCACACCTCACATAGCAACAAGCCTCCGTCAGAAGTAAGCGAAACTGGTTCTGTTTTTCCCAGCCCACGTGTTTATTCATTCATTCATTCAATCACCATAAAGTCCACCTTCCCCCACTCAACCCACATCAAACCCTTATGCTCCCGACCCAGCCATCAAAATTCAAGACTTAAGACATTATATCACAATCTTTTACTGTCTGCTCTGAAATGAGCAAGATGGAAGTTCAGACAGCCACAACATGCAATGCACAAGCAGCCAACAAAAAATGCATATCAACATTTTCCATCCGGCACAAGATCAGACCAAATCAATCAAAACGCCACGTAAAAAGAAAAGCAAGAAGAAGGAAATGCATGCACAGACACGAAGCTTAAAATAAAGGTATGTAAAAGTGAGAAGTTCAGGTTTAACGCCTTTTCCGTTCTGTCAGAATGAACAAGAAAAAAGTAAAGGCTCGCCCGCTATGTATCGTAAGGTCGTGTCGCGTTTCTGGTTTGATATGGCATGGCATGGTGTGGTGTGGTGTGGTGTTGCCCCTTCTGTGTATGTTTACTGCAGTCATATGCTAGCTCATCATATTGACATATCTTCTTCCCATTATCCATGCGTATAATTTTTTGGTGTTGTATCGTGATGCTGCCTCTCCAGTACTTGTTGTCAGCCCATTCTTGTTGAACGAAGTAGGCATGTATTATCAGGTCGATCTCTTCCTCGTTGACATCTGCTGCTCCTCGGCCTCTGGACTCCATTCTTCTGGCTGGAAATTTGGATTATTGTAATGCGCTGTATTGTAATGTGAGTTCTTGAATGTGCTTGTCTGAAATTGTACAGGCCCTTCTTGTGCCCAATCAGCAGCAGCTTCCCACTCATACTTGCTTGGTCGGAATGAACTACCTGCTGAGCTGGGTGATGAGAGATCAGAAGAGATCGATGGATGCGTGTTGAGTGTTGGTCGGTGTGGCGCCGGTGGCGGCGGTAGATGCGGGTGTATGGGCAATGCAGTATTCGCAGGAAATGACTGATGTGGACCTGTGAGGGCCTGCGAGGTCAGAGTCGAAACTGCAGGTGCTTGTGTTGGGAAGGATGCTGGTAGAACAGCACTCGATGGAGTCGTGACTGTGGAGGCACCAGGAGAGATTGGTGACATTGAGGAGATAGGAGACGGAGCATAGGTCTGTTCAATTGGCGGTTGATATTGTGAGTGGAAACCGTGATGTGATGATGATGGCATGCTCATGCCTGGTATACTGAGAAAAGTATCCATATCAAAGTGAGAGAACTGGCCCATGGGGGTGCTCTGGATGGAATGTTGATGCGTGAAGTTCGCTGCTCGATTGACAGTTGGGTTTCGTACGACCTCGTTTACTGCTTGTAGTTGCATTGGGGCAGCATCTTTGTAGAGAATATCGTAATGAGAAGGTCGGTAGAGCAGATGGATCATTGGGCCTCCAGGAATTGTTGGTAAACCGTTGGAATCTTCTTGCATAATGTGACTGTTCACTTGCGACCCTTCGCTCCTGTCCAGATATACGATCTCAACAGCAAAACCTATAGGCTTCAGTAAGACATCAATGAGAAGCGACATGCCGAGATGGTCAATCTCCTGATCCACTGGCTCCAGCCAATTCTTTCTGTACCCATCCACTCCGAGATTATCTGGTATGAAGCCTTGATATTGATCAGCGGGACTGCCTTTCAGCCATGAACTCGCGAGCAATCGGAAGTGGTACACAATAGCATTTGATATATCGGGATCGTTGAATCGTTGAAACAGCAAGTCGGCCGTGCCCTGAGGAGATGTTTGTATCAGATTTGCCATATCTTTCAACAGATTTGTTGTTTCCTCCACCATGTCCTCAAAGAGCCATGCCTCGAATCCCCCAACCGTGCTGAGGTAGTTGTTCAGCGATGTCATGCGAGCCACCTCTCCCTCCAATTGCACCTTGTTCCGTAACCGCAGTAGAGTCTCGAAGTAGGAAAAGCCAACAGCTACCGAGAGTCAGCAATAGATTAACAAGCCAACATCTGCAGGCCCAGCATGTTGTGCAAGGGACCATCGACGATGCCGTGGGGTAAGACGTACCCCGCCATCCACAGTTGCCATCCCCAAGTATAGGTCGATAATGGGAGTAATTCTGCGGCAATGCCTGAGGAACGGTTAGAAGAGTTCAATTAGAATGCGAGGATATACTTGCAGCTGTTTTCGCAACGTAGACAGGGTCTGCCTTGGCGTACTCTTCTGTTATGGCGTGGCTGCTCTTCTTCTCTCCCACTAACGGACCCTGCAACACGTCAGTTCAGTCGCGATACAAACAAAATACTTGTGGGTGTATAAGGTCGATATCTGGAGACGTGGCCTACCTCCAAAGCGGGTTGAAAATCCCTAGCCATTGCCTCTTGGGCCTCCAAGTCGTGCATCCCCGCTCCCTCCATCTTGTAGGATCGCGACAGAATATTGTTGTTGGCAAAGGTTAGACCACGGGAGTTGGGTGCGGCGGGACTGAAGATAGGATTGCGGAACACGGACGGGCCTCCACTATCAGCGCCAGTGCCAGTGCCTGTGCAAGTACCAGCAAGTCGCAAGTCGGAAGGTTGGAACCCTGGGAAAGCGGAGGCAGGCGAGGATGCTCCAACTCCAGCTCCAGCTCCAGCTCCAGCTCCAGCTCCCATGCCAATTCCCATTCCAATTCCATAGGGAGTGGATGAGAAGGGCGAATATGGAGTTGGCTGTGGCTGGAACATGCCTTCCTCTTTTATCGCTGCTCTGCGATGGGCGTGGAAGCTGCTGTTCAGTGAATTTGTATGTATAGAGAAAAGTCAGTGAGGTAAGTTTGGTGTTCCTGTTCCTGTTCCTTCCTTCCCTGAACCTTTTTTGCTTGGCTGCGGCACTGTACAGGGACTGCTGCACCGAAAACTCAGTAGTATTCTCCTGTACTGTGTGATAGCAGCCCAGTGCGCCGTCTATTCCTGTTCCTGCTCCCGTGCAACACAGAAAAAGCAAAAGAGCCGGTCGGGCGAAAAGGACTCCAGGATTGCAGGATCCAGTTCAGAGACAGGATAACACTATTGCCTTCAGGTCGTCACTTCATAGGCTGGTAGGCTGGTCCTGAACTCAGTGTTGTGTCCGTCTGTCCTAGGTTATGCGTACGGTACGAGTAGCTTTGTTTCTTGAAGTACCTCGATCCTTCCTGGGCCTGCACTGGTACAAACCCTATCGATTGGACTTGGTTATTGGTGCTCTGGTATTGGTGCTCTGGCTTCTGGCCCTAGGTGGTGCTTGCTTGTGCTGGGGCTCCGCGGATGCTTGCTATACGTCCCCTTGATGCTCCGGCAGTATTCAGCCAGAAAGCAAAGCAGCTGTACGGTTTATTAGCAATGCCAGTAACAGCAACAACAGCAGCAGAAGCAGAAGCAGCAGATGATCCGGAATATGGCCTCTCTTCCCCCTGTGTCTGTGCTTCCTGTTTCCCTACTTTGGCCGTTTAGCTCCCGTTGTCGCCCTCACTGCGAATGCTGTTGTATGGTTATGCTTATGACTATGGCGACGAGGCCCCACCCCGCTGCTGCGTCCTCCCGTATACTATCCTGTCCTGTACAAGCAGCAACTCTACTCGAACCTTCCGCTTCCTTCCTGGCTGGCCGTGGCCGTGGCTGGTTTTTGAAAAGACTTTTCAATCTCACTAGCTATACCATGGTGTTCGAGTGGCTCAGCTGGCTGTAGTAACCCGTGCCCGTGGAGAACGAGGGGAGGGATGTGAAAGGCTGGCAATAGAGTGATGATGTAGAAGAAAGTACGAGTCTCAATATCAATTTCAAGAAACGGAAGGTAGGTAGATCTCGAGAGGTACAGCCGTCGGTACTTGGAGAGAAGCAAATACTGCAAATGGATCGCCCGAGGGTTTGAGGAGAAACTGGCCAGGGGATTTTGGTTCCGGTTACCCCCCGCTGCATAGAAATGTTGGGGGCAGCGAAGCACAAGATCGGGCAGCTCTTGCCTTGATCTGGTATTTGAATTTGAATCTGAATTTGAGCTTGAAGGTGAGATGAGGTTAATTGTCACAGGCAAACTTGAAGAGGATCTAAGCAGACCCGGAGAGGAGTCCGCGATCGAGACCAGCTTTGCAAATTTACCTAGGTACGAATTACGAGTACGTATACAGCTCGCGCAGTTCACAAAGACTCTTCTCCAACCAGAGGCCAAGCTATCAAATCAGATGTAACTATCTACCTAGGTATGTGTTATGCCATGCCAGGGCAGTAAGGTAGTCCAGAGTCTGTCTCTGCTCCACACTCCTACACTTACTGTACATCATGCTGCAAAGGCCTCACTCAAACCCTCGGGCATATACAACCGCAGCAGCAGTGAGTGTAGGTACCTAGGCACACCAAACCCGACACCAACCCACCCAGAACTCCAAGCTACAGTATCTGGCCTATCCTATCCTATTCTATTATTCTACGCCGCCCTCAGCCCAGCCAAACTTCACCAATAAGAGTCCTCGGGGGCGTCTCACGCGCGCGCTTCTGGCGTTTGTTTTCCCAAGATCCTTTCGACGATTCTCCCAATAGCTGCATGGCGTCGTGATCTATCACACCGGCAAGTTGACCTACCACCTCCACGTCCACCATCATCTCCAGTCCCCAAACGGACACTTTGGCTTCGGAATGCAACGCCATGATGATATGGAACACGTTTTGGGCCCATGCATCCCCAGAAGGATTGATTTATGCTGGAGCAAGATGCTGTGTTGGCCTCCCTCAAACCTCCAGACTCCAAGATCGATCATCTCTATGGCGCCAGACGGCCATCGGAGAGCAGCTCCATGCTCGACTCCTGATTACGTACCTGGGTTCCTCTCTTCCGCTGTGCGTGAAAGCAACGGATGGCTGCAGCTTGTGCTGCGAAGTCCTCCTCATTACTGCCGTGGTCGGGGTTGTGCCCTGCACTATGTAATTCAGTGGCCCCACAGACAGCCCAGATATGCTCATCCCATATTGTCCTGACGAGTGGTTGCTCTCAGTTGTCATAAATCAACAGTTCATCATAGACCATCAAAGTCGTCGTCTCCATCACCCCGAAAACCCCGACCACCGCACCCCTCCCACCCCCTGTTCCCATTCCCCAGATTACTGGCCGAGACAAGTTGCACCCGAACCCCTCCCTTCCGGCCCGGGAAGCCTAGCTGCGTGCTGGCAGTCGTACGCCAAATCAGAGCCCGTGAAAGAGCTGCACTTGACAAGGGCTAGATGTGCATGCGAGGGCCTGTGGCCGGGGCCGGGGGATTTGTGGGGCTTCCATGTTGGTTCCCGTTTGTACTATAGGTAAGGGTGTACTGCGGTCTGAGGACCCTTCCCTCCGCTGACATTTTGCACGACCCCATCGCGCTGCCTCCAGGTCTTTGGATCACCTGCCAAAAGGGGCTGATGCTTTTGTAACCGTTCTATGTACTTCGTACCTACTAACCTCCATGATGCCTTGGGCCGTGGGCATCTAGGTACTCTACGCGAGACGGGACGTTGCTCTACCGAAGAGCACATATTTTCATTGACTCTGCCTCTGCATGCTTCCTTGCAGCCAGTGGCCCTGGCGAGTCTATGTACCTCCCTTTCATCCATCAAGCACATTGGATGTAATGCTTACAGCCAACAAACATGATGCTATGTCAACCACTGTACGAAGTACTCACTCACACCTGACACTTGACCCCTTGTTGTACACGAATCGGGCTGGTTCATTCTCAAATTCTTTCATTCCACTTAACGCCATGCTAATGCACAAACCGCTCGCAATCCGTACTGCTCTGCTTGAGCGCTCATTTACAGGCTGCAGCAATACTGCCAGCTCCATTGGCAGCAATTATGTCCTTCGCCGATGCATTACCATGCACATATGCGATATCCGCATCAGTAACGTCCACCCTCATCAATCAATCATTCATCATATCTTCGCCGCGTGTGACCATCTGAATCCTCATTGTACTGTGCAGTACGGAGTAGTCGCCTAAAAGAACGATGCACCTTTCTTGCCCTTGGACTTGTTGTTCTTCTGCGCACCCCACGATCTGCTGTCGCCCCTACTACCGCCGCCATGGGATAGGGCTCCTCCTAAGTTCATCATCAGGTTATTGACGCTGCTATCGTCACCACCTCCCGTCATGTTGTCGGTAGTCTTGAATCCTTCGCCGTCGGCAAAAACAGTCTGGTATAGAGATCCGATCGCTGAAGTCCATTGCTGCATAGCTCGGAGGCGATCCGCATCGCTGTTGTCCTCGATCTCGACGGTCCCGTCTTGCTGGTTGATCTTGCCCTTGACTTTCTTGTCCACGATTAAGAACCCTATGATATCTTGGACCTCGGAGACTGGGATCTTTAGCGCTTTTCCGATGAATGCAAGGTTGAATCGTGTGTAAGGTGCGATTAATTTCTGCACTGCCTTAGTGCGCATGTTTCGTGTGACCTCATCGATGTTCTCGGCAATGAAGGGATCCGACATCAAGTCCCTATTGTTCTTCAATACTGACTCGTACTGATGGATATCATCTCGTTGGTAAGCGTCGACAAGTTCAGTCATTGCCGCAATTCGCGAGTCGTTTTTGTATGGCTTCGTCTCCTGAGACTCGAAGGGGTTGATGTCGGACTTCATCAACATGGTAGTCAGAACAAGATACTTGAGAACTTGGATACGTTGCAGTGAACCAGCTTCGTCGTAGTTGCGGAAAGATTCGAAAAAATCGCTCTGCGCGTCTTTCCAGTTCTCCTCGCTCATGTGCATCTTGCCACCGCATTCGCGAATGATGCCCATTATTTTTGGATGTGGTACAGCTGACCGGACCTTGAGAGCACGCTCATATAATCGCTTAAGCTGCTTGTTGTTCTTCGTCTCGGCGTACATCTGGATCTCCAGAGCGTAGATCTCTAACGAGTAGGTACCTTTGCTTGGGTCATCTGTACCATCTTCCTTCTCACATGCCTTGTGTAGTTCCCGGATCTTCTTCGTAACAGCTCCGTACTCTTTCCTGTCAAGAAACAGCTTGGCAAGCTTAATGTTGGTCTTCAGCCACAAGCGCTCGTTATTTGTACTTTGGAAAGACTGTAGGGTTTGTGAATAGAACTCTTCCATGCAATGTCCAGCTTTCTCATCCTCAGAGCCCTTTTCTATGAAATCCAGGATATTATTGATAGACTTTTCGGAGTAGTTCCGGGTGACAGCACTCTTGACATAGGTGAGGAGTTCACTATAATGTTCAACGGCCTGATGATCAGCGTGGTTTCGGCGGCGACGGCGATATCAACCTACCTGGTCGTATTTCCCAAGCTTGAACTCCAGCTTGATCGCCTGCTTCAGGCCTTTAAATCCCCAGTCGCCCTTTTCTGTTTCCAGTGCTGGGACTCCAAGAAACTCTTCGATCGCGGCGTCCGGGTCTGATGCCTTCATCTGCTTGGCATTGTAATATTTGTTCTCAATGTCGACATCTGCGGATTCCTCGTCGTCGTCTTCCTCGTACTCGAAGTCATATCTGACGAGTCAGTCAGCTATGCCTCAAATTTGGGAGTTCGTCGGAGCTCAATGTACCCATCCTGATCCGAATCTTGCATAAAATCCTCATCGTCAGACATGCTGGCGGTAGGGTTCGTGAACCTGTCTCGATGTGTGGAGAATATTCGACCTTGCCCTGCGTAGGAGAGTTTCCTGGCTTAAAAGCAGAAGATGAGGGGTGATGTCTTGCAATTGAGGTTGAAGTTGTGGAGAGCTCTAGGCAAACACAGCCTTGGACCTAATCTATGGAGCTAATCTATTGGCTGGAATTGTGTCGCGTAATCTTAGCCTCCAGGCTGGGGATCATATTTCCCGCCCCGCCCCGCCCGGACTTTTTTGGCTGGCTTTAAGGATTTAGAGCAGGCTCATCCTCACATTACTCAAACCAAACTCATACTACCCATCGTCAGCGCAACAACCTGATCGTCATTGTAAAAATCGCAAAGTATTATACCTCCTCCCCTGTACCGAACCGAACACCGTCAGAATGGGTGGCGACCTCAATTTGAAGAAGTCATGGCATCCCGTACTCATGAGCAATCAGAGGAGGGTATGGGAGGAAGAGAAGAAGGCACTCGACGAACGAAAGCGCACGGAACAGCGTATCAAGGAGCTCAAGGAGGAGCGCGCAAAGGAAGAGATCCAGAACAAGCTCGAGGCTGCGGGAAGTCGCAAGCGCGTTGATCGCGTGGATTGGATGTATCAAGGACCCTCAAGTGGCCAAACTGGAACGACGGAGGAGATGGAAGGCTATCTTCTGGGAAAGCGACGGATCGATGGCTTGATCAAGGGCACAGAGCACAAAAAGTTGGAGAAGCAAGCTTCCGAGGACAGCTTTATGGCTTTGCAGAACGCCAATACTGTCAGGGACACCGCGTCAAAGGTCCGGGAAGACCCGATGTTGGCTATTAAGAGACAAGAGCAAGCGGCATACGAGGCTATGATGAATGATCCGATCAAGAGGAGACAACTACTCGCCCTTGCAGGGGGTATGGGCGCTAAAGAAGAGAGCAAGCCGAAGAGGGAAAAGCATCGAAGGCATCATCACAGACATCACGACGTTTCGGATGACGAGAGAAGGCACAAGCGGAGACGGCGAGATGATGATAATAGGGGCCATAGGAGTAGTAGATCTGAACATCGACGACGGAAATCACCTTCGTATTCTAGGTCGCCCTCCCCTGTTGGAAGAAAGGACAGCTACGCGAAGAGTCGACGACCAAGATCAGCATCACCTGAGGATCGTGCACGAGGCAGGTCAGATAGAGACCGGGATTATGATGGAAAGAGGCGCAGAAATACATCTTCAGGCGATTCTAGATCTCCCTCACCAGACCGACGACGGGTATCGCCTGATCGACGAAGTCTTATCCTACGAGTCGAGACGATCAATGCTACAATGGCGCCGACAGACGGAATGGGGCAGGCAGATTCAATGGGCAACGAAACAGCGGCTATGAAAAACGAGACGATCGAAGAAACCAGGCAGGCGTACAGACCGGGGCTTCAGAAGATAAGGAGGCAGAACGTCAGAAGAAGCTAGCAGCTATGCAGCAAGATGCTTCGAAACTAGACGTGGATCGCGAGAAGCGCCTGGCAGCCTTAGCGGAGCAGGAGAAGGCTGATCGTGAGGCGGAGGATAGAGCTCGAGCAAAGTCTTCAAAGTACGGTGACAAGGGGGATTTCATCAATGGTCTCAACCGAAAAGCTGGAGATGTTTCGTTGGCAGACCGGATTGGCCGTGGAAGGCAGGGGTTTCAGAAGGATGAAGATTGATTATAGCGGTTGATATGAGCGTTTGCAGATAAGATGGTTTGGATTGGTCTTGAAGTCAGCCTTCAATTGCTTCAACCTAAAGCCATAGAATAGAGTTCCGACATCAGCTACGAGTATACCTCCTATGAAAAGTCCACCCCTCGATGTAAAACATTACTTGACTCTACATGTATAGTTCTAATAAATACCGATACATTGCCAAATGAAGTATATAATTCCCCGCGTATTCCCCACCTGGAATGCATTAGCCACACACGGTACCTGCCTAATCTCCAGCCACAGCAACCCCACTTCAAGATTTCTTCCTCTTCAGCAGTTCCCCCTCACATCAGCATCGACTCATCAGCATCGTGTGCAATAGACAATGTAGCAAATGGTTCCTTGGCCAGATTCACGCGGCCTTTGTTTGACTCATGTTGTCTGCTTGTTTAGCTCTCAAAGAGCTATTTCATTCACAGACTCAAATCTTTGTTTAGGGCAACTGTACTGTGATTAACTCAACCCTCAACCCAAGTTTGAACAATGAATCACCCTATTATTGAATTTATGTTTTCTCCATCTCTCTATATATATTTCCGGGAATGCCACCGAGTAGACTTCAAGTCAAAACCCAACACAACAAGTCATCCGCCCAATTAATCCTACTCTCAATCACGCAAACAGCCTTACAGCAAGCCTACTTGCACAGCCCCCTCGATAATCCTCCATTTATTACTATGGCCGGCCCCAGTATGAAATGGCCATCCACGATGGAATACAAATCAAACGACCCTCGAATTCCCAAAGGTCTTCGATATGGGGAGGGTATCGTCTACCACGAGTTACTCGAAGTGGTTAAGCACAGGAAGGCTGCTGGTGTACGCCCTCCTCAAGTCGTCGTTGTTACGGATATGAACAAAGATGTCGATGACCTAGTCGCAATGGTTATGATGAAAGACCTTCATCGTCTCGGTCTGATCGAACTGAAAGGAGTTGTAGCAAATCTGAAGCCAGCAAGGACTCGTGCTCTTGCTACAAAAGGGGCACTCAATATCATGGGGCTTCCAAATATCCCAGTAGGCGTCGGCACCGATGCTGAAGTTAAAGCTCGTTTCATTGCCGACTACGAATTCAACCTATGTCTGTTTATGGCACCAGAGAAAACCCACCTTGAAGATGGATTCAACCTTCTCACGAAGTTGTGTAAGGACGCCAAGAGAACCGGAAATAAACTCACCTTCTTATTGATCTCAGGTCTAAGAGACATAAACAACTTTTCAAAGGCACACCCAGATCTCCTCGCAGCGACTGCCGAAAAGTTCGTACTACAGGGAGGCTATCGCGTCGAAGGAAAGGGAGGTGTTCAAGACCTGATTGCCACCGAGGATGCTGCCAACAACCATTTTGACTTCGTCGCAGCGCAGGAGTTCCACCATTACATGGCTAAGCGCGCCATACCATCAGTAGCATTCACAAAGGTCGCAGCGTTCGCTACTGATATTCCAGCGCAGTTTCTGATAGATCTGGAAGAGACAGGACACCCTATTGGCAAATATCTCCACAAAGCTCAAGTCCTCATGGATGTTGTCTTCTACAAGTCTTCATGTTCGCCAGATCCGGCGAAGCGCTTTAGACCATTCATGGACCAGCAGTGGTACTTGAAGATGAAGAGCAGCTACTACGACACGCCGCATCCAGAGGGCGAGCGCCTTCCTGTTGGCGACGAAGTCATCAAGTATTTCAACAAGCTCGTGGCTTATGATGCTCTCGCCGCTTTGGCCGTTGGAGGAGACGATATCCTGAAACAGCTTTCGATCTCCCTACCGATACAGGGCAAGAAGCCTCTTCACCAGGTCATGGGAGTTGCAGAGGTCAAGGAAGTGCAGGAGAAGGGCATCAGAGCCCAGGCCCAAGATACAGGTATCGATGGGAAGCATATGGCAGAAGCTATCCGAGCTCTCGTTAGAGGATCCTTGTTGGATTGTCAACAACGTTTTTCTTAGGGGTTCTTTTTTTACAGTAGTTGCGGCCGTAGACGTTGGGGTCTCGCGACCAGGTATCCTTATTAGATTCGTAGCTTTATGGTGGCGTTCCTTGGATTTGCATATGACGAAGACCCGTACGCGTGTCCATGAAATACAATATGAAGAGGCGCATGCCTGATTATCCTCAATAGTCCTTTGCCTGTGAGCTTGTTTGTCCCTTAACCGTTCACCGGCGAATCAAGTGAGCACGGAAGTATCTTGACACTGTTTCGTGAAACACCCTTTAGCATAATCCTCAACTTGCTTTTAGATAAACTCTTGTCCTTCCCCTTTCTTCCTCCCTTTCGTAATAACCCCCCTATCAAAATTCTTAGAAAACCTATATATAAAATCAGATATAGTAGCAGCGTGATATCACTCTCTACTACTATACGTATATATAAGCTTGAGATATTACATATAGATATTTATTACTGATACCTCCTCTAAAACTATAGCCCGCCTAAAATACTAGTATATATATATTTCAAATATACTTTAGAAAGTATACTATATCAGGCTCTGGAAAGCTGGTTAATTAAATACCTTTAATAAAAGATAAGTAGAGGTAGAAGGAGGAGGTATCATAAGTATAAGAATTCTTCTATCTACTAACCTATATATAGTATCATGTTTGACGTGAGGGTAGTAGGAATAGTAGGTAGTAAAACTTAAGTAAAACATGGCTATTTCTATGATGACATATATCATGAACATATATGGAGTCCCCGCACTACTTACCTTACCCCGCATAAATCGTTACCCGTGCCGTGTCAGTTGACTCGGAGGCTGGAGCTTGGACTACGGCTGCATCTTTTTAGAGAGGTTATTGGCTTGGAACTAACATGGCTGTCCTGTCTTCCTGCTGCCTGTGAAAGGGTCTTAAGAAAAGAGCATGCTCTTTTGCACTTGCCTATAGCCCATTGCCCTCCTCACCTCTGCCCCATGTTCGCCATTCACAAGTATAAGCATGCTAATCCTGAGTTTGAGTTTCACATGCAAGCAAGTATGAGAATGGCTTTGCATCGGGGTATCTTAAACATCCTTTCCGATATTATGAATAAACCTGTTTCTCTTTCTAACCACCACTACACCAAACTCAGGACTATTCCGTCTTCTCAGCAAGCAACTTTAAATCAAGCAACTATCCGTAGATATCCAGAACTCCTCAATTCACAACATGTGAAATCGAACGGAAACTATGTGCACAAATGAATCGTGGAAATGTCGTAAAGATAAACTGGTAAACCGCCATATCAAGAATGTATTCCCTCGTGTAGAACGCCGGGACCTTCGAGCAAGGGTATGATTCGAGAAATCCTGTCTTGAAGATATCGTGGCGAAGATTGCGGAATAGTCGTGAGAACAGGTAGGAACTCGCTCGGTTGAAGACAGCTAGTATCAGAGCTCCCTTGCTATTGAATCCCACGACCCATCCATGTATCATCGCCACGCAAAAAGTATGTACTTGTGCAACTGCACACCCAGCAGAACGATCGCTCATTCAACCACCAACGCCAAATTGGAATATATCACACCATCTTACACCCTGACTAGAGCCTCACATAACGGAGCACTTAGAATCGCTCTTTTCCCCAGCCAGCTTCACACTGAGTGCAACCCTCGCAGCTTCTGTAAAAGCCTCATTGACACCCCGATTTCGCATCGCTGAGCATTCCAAATATCTCAGGGCACCAATCCTCCGCGCAACCTCTAATCCCTGGTTGTAACTGATCGTCGGTTTCTTCTCCTGCTGCGCGCCGTTTGTGGCTTCAGAGCTGTCTTCGTCTTCATTGTCTTGTTCGCGCAGATCACATTTTAGTGCTACAAGTACGATCTTGACACCCTGGCAGTTGTCCGCTATCTCGCTAGTCCATTTCGATTCGACGTTTTCGAGTGAATCTTTTGAGTCGACGGAGAAGCAGAGCATGATGGCGTGGGTGTCGTCGTAGGAGAGGGAGCGTAGTCGGTCGAATTCTTCTTGTCCGGCTGTGTCCCATAGTGAGAGCTCGATGTGAACATTATCAACAAAGATGTCTGGTACCGGTGTTGTTAGCATTTGAATCCTTCCGCGATTCGCAGTACTCGGGGGAAAAGACACTGCCCAGACACAATTGATGACTTACCGTGAACATAATTCTCAAAGACAGTCGGTTCGTAGACTGTAGGGAAGTACCTGCATGCGCCACTGATCAGCTGCAATGCCCTCGGGATGGTATACTCGGAGGGGGGCATACCCTCTTGTAAAAACGTTCAATAAACTCGTCTTTCCGGAAGCACCATCACCTCTACCATATTTCGTCAGCCAACTATCCGCGCCATTCCTTCCGTCACCTTTCTGGTAGCCCATGCCATACGGCGCCTGCGCGTGACTCCAGACAAGTGCAGGAGGTGCTGTACATACAATAGCACCAGTTTCCGCTTGGTGGTCGTGTTTCCTCCAAGTCCACACGGCATGATGTCGGCGATTTTATTGTCTCCTCGGTGATATGTAATGTGTCCAGATGGTGAGGGGGAGCGCGATCTTATATGACTGATAGCGGTGTATTCAGGGGCTCTTTTGTAGTAATGAAGATATTGCGATAATTGCGAAGGAGTGTTGAGGTTAAATGCGGTCGCAATGGATGCGTACGTACAGTATTGTATTGTAATTTAATGTATTGTAAAGAAGGGAGGGTTTGGGGAGGGCTAACAAAGAGAGATGACGAGCACCCGGCGTCAAGTACCTAAGTGAAAATAGTGTATGTGAACGAACCACTGGTGTAGGATCTTGGTTCGGGATGGGGAGGCGAGGCGAGGCACAAGTCTGCCAAGCAATTTGTTAGTAACGATCCGGAAGTAGAAAGGCGTGCGGCACCGCTATCTACGGTAATTATTCACTAGTATCAGAATTGTGGATGTAGATGTACATGTAAATGTAAATATGGATATATTGGTATATGTATATTCATAATGATATCTTCTCCTTACTCAGAGTCGGTTGTCTGAAGTCACCCTACGGAGTACCTACCAGGAGAGCTGTCCTTTTGGCCTTTAGTCAGAAGAGTCATGCAATTCATTCAGCCTCTGCGGCGTCGGTCATACCATAACACACTTCTTGGTGGCGTGAGTGGCTGTGAGAGATGATTGCCACAGCATTTCACACCTCAGAACAGTTACTTCGAAGTACGACGCGTCTGACAGCATGCTTATTCAAAGCCTATAGTTAGGTGGACGAATGCGGACGACAGCTCAAATCCTGCAGTCCAGCAGTCTGGACTCGGTTCGTGAGTACGAGTTAGCTGAGTTGGCATGTTCCAGTGTGATATGCTATGCTATGCTACAGCTTCAAAAGCTTCCAAAGGGAGAGCGACAAATGTAATAATGACACGAGCCCGCCCTCTTCAGGGCTTGGCTAGTCATAATCCCGTGCCCTCCTCTCTGCCAAGTTTTGCATTAGAACATGCCACAGCTTCGGAAATCTGTGCTGTGCAACACCTACCGGAAGCCGAAAGAAAGGATCAGCTTGCCGGATCGTGGAGCCTTCCTCTGCATACCTTCGATAATCCATACTGTATACCCCACAGCCGTGAAGACTCTGATCCGCAAATGTTACAAGGAGAGCCCGACCTGTCTTTCCTTCGTCTCCACTGAACCTTATATCAGCCCTTTGGCTGTTTTATTTTACGGCCAGTGCGGACCTGTCACCCCACTCTAGCGTTGCTATGTATATTGAGACTGGCGTTTTTGCTATATACTCCTATATGAGTACACTTGACTGCATCACCCGTGTTATTTCTGAAGCCAAGATATATTTCCTTATTCCATCTGTATTAATTACTCTAGCACGGATCCAATTGAACAATCCCCATGCAGTTCTATGTACATTCCAAATCTTTGAGTCGACTTCGACTTCTCTGATGCATCGTCATGGGCTGCTGGAAGCGTGTTCCCCCACTTGCTCCATGCCATATATAACACTTTCATGGTATTCCCTCCCTGCCTTGCCATCGCTCCCTAATTTTTACAAAGTTCCCCAGGGTATCTAGTTGCGACGATGAAACTCCCTCCGCGTGCGAATTCTATGATTTTCTCATACACTCTTCTCCACACTTTCAAGGCCTTCGTGGTGGCTCCGCAGAAAGCTCAACAGGCGCAAAAGTATTCTCTGCGTTCAACTCTCCATAACGCTGCTTGACATCCGTTGCTGGTAACTCCATCCTTGGATCTTGCGGCGTGGTCCCTAGTTCTGACCTGATGATTGATGGGCTCTTCGATACCGATGGGTCTTGAGCTGCTAGCTCCGCTTTGTAGTAATCCTGGCTCTCTCCTCCATCTGCATGCGGCTCTTGCATCTTTGCTACTTCTTCGTTATGGATGTCCTGGGGTTTCCTTAACATGGCTGCATATTCTGGCGAACGTTTCTTCATCCTCCAGATTAATGCAGCTAATATGAGTAGGAGCACGACTACTCCTCCAATCGAAGCGCCGATTGCAATCTTTCCACCAGTCGAAAGACCACCCTTGGTGCCTGAAGCGACTGATGCGGCCGAAGAGGATGTTGCCGAAGCCGAAGCCGTCGCCGAAGCTGTATTGGTAGCTGATGCGGTCGCAGTGCTGGATGGGGCCTGTTCAGAACAATGTCAACACGATATAGTAGCACGGAGGTAAGAGTCACCCACATCAATTGTTGAGAAATTCTGGTCGTTGATGGCACTATATTGCTTCCACTCAAAGCTCTGGTCTGGCCGGCTTTGCGCCGTGATATTCGAACTTATCGCCAACAGATTGCCAGTGTCTCGAACCTGCATTCGCCATCCCGTCTTGTTCGCCGAATTCGTGAAATAATACGAGTTGTCGTCCCACGGCGTAATCTGCCAGTACATGCCCTGATCGATGATTTTCGTGCTGCCCAGGGCGGGTACAGTATTCCCAGTTATCTCACTCGGTGAAGGATTAAGAGGTGCTAGCGAGACCAGGTAATTACTCGCTCCAGCTCCTTTGCATCGGATCACGTATGAGTCGTTAAGTTGGTAGAATTGCCACTGTTGAGCTTCGGTGATGCTTTTGCCAACTGAAGTCAAGTAAACAGAGCCTGTCCCCGTTGTAACATTGACATTGCTGCCATGCATGGCCATACTATTGTTCGTTTTGGTATACAGCGTATACCACTGGTTGGTATCGAATAACGACATTTTTGGAGAGATAACTTCTAAAAGCTCCAAAGAACGCAATCAAACGGCGAAGAAGTTGAAGTTATGAAAACGATTGATGATTTGTAAACAGTAAATGTACGACAGATGAAAGAGAAGACATTCATTCATGGTTCCCAGGAAGCGGGAACCTGGCTGAACTACATTCGAAACCCACGGCCATGAGATGACTAGGGTGAAAGGTACGAGAGCGCGGCTCAGCATTGAGCAAAAGAGGAAGAGAGGGGCTGAGACTGTAAGCCCTGCCCCTGATGCTTATGATTCGCTGCTAACGTGATTGTAAAGCATGCTCCGTTCGTAAACTCGCATTCGAGATGGGCATCTTTACTCTAATAATTCGTTAGTATATGCGTTCCACCTTTCATTCGTCAATTTTTACGAAATCGTACCCTGGCAAATCAGACTATTTCGGTTGTCTGACACTTGTAAGGATGCGCTTGGAGCTTATTTTGGTATTTTAATACAGAGGATCTGCCTTACGACTATGCAGTACCCAATCAAAACTTCTCTATGGCTTCCTCAGCGGGGCTGAAACTGGCAATTCGTCTCGTGCGGTGACCATTATCGTTGTAGCGTTCTGGATTAGGTCTGCCTGCTCTAATTATGAGCCACAGTGGAGGTGGAGTTAGCGGCATGAGCCTTCCCGCAAAGAAGGCTTTTGATAAATCAATAACTCCCGCCTCTTTCCTAGCCAAGGCGAATACTATTCTTCTACTTGCACGATCCGCGAGAAATTATACGGAGCAGCTAGATACTAAGTTCTGGAGAATTGTTTCATATGCGAGTGCGAGTTTGACGTTTTGTTCTTTCCATTAGTCAAAGTTCTACGTCTCCTAGTGGAAAGATGATAATGAAATTCATATTCGGTTCTTGATAGTAAACCTTTTTCTAAATGCGATGAATGGCTACAGGTGGGAATTCCCGAGCATTAAGAAGGAAAATGGTGACTATTCAAATTCAATCTAAAATGCGCCTCTCTCTCCCATCTTCAAACTGTTGGATCGCCCTCACAGTAGTCAGACCGTCTCAGACGTCAACATTTTACATTGTGCAATTTCAATGACCGGAGGATTCTGAGATTTTCAACAAATCTTATTGGATAAGTAGATATCTCGTTAATCATCATACGTACATGTTATATCAAATCAGGTATAGCAAGGTGTGAATTCTATATTTCGTATGATAAGTAAACGTTTGAATTACCTCGCAAGCACGGTCTAATAGCGCTGCAACTATGAAATAAATATACGTCAAATGACTAATACCGGACCCGTGATATTATAAATGACTAATACTAGACCTATATTGTTAGTAATGACTAAGACTAGACTCTCGCTAAAATGCGTGTAGATTTAGGTGTATACACTTATAAAAGATATATACTACTTAGCGATAACTCTACTATAATGTACTATAATTACTACTATTAGTTTAGCATCTATTTAAGCATTATAGAAGTATAATAAGAAGTTATATATAAGTAGTATAATTATGCTATTATCTCTACTTTCTATATCCTTATATCTTTATATCTTTACTATTATCTTTCAATTTCCTAGCTTGTTTTTAGTCTCTTTTAAGGTATTTAGGAGATGTAA
>QGMI01000776.1:0-19042 GCA_007821535.1 Lachnellula occidentalis | reverse complement strand
ATTAAAAAAATTTTTTTTAAAAACTTTATTATATAATATTATTGGCGGTATATAGGCCGAAGGTCTATTATCATATAATACTTATTCTTCCTATCTTCGCTAAATGGCAACTTACCTACAAGTCTACTTTAATCTCTATAGATATTCTTAGTATTATTAATAGTACTAGTCTTCAACCTACTAGTACTAGGGCTACTGCTACCAGATAGACTAATAAGGCTAGACTTGCTTTTATCATCTTAAGCAACTTTATAGCCTTTAAATTTAAGCCTTAAGTAATAGTCTTCTAGTAAGCTACTAATCTTTATAGGCTCTAGAATTATTTAAAGGCGCTTAACCCTAATTTGGACCCCTTAATAGTGTCCAACCTTAGGCTACAATTTGCTATAGACAAATTTAATCTATTAAAGGACTCTATCTAAAGCTTTATGCTTCATCTTATAAACCTTAAGGTAAAGCTATCTTCTATAGACTACCTTATTACTAATAATGATATAAAGGAAGTCTTACTTAATAGTTTGCTAAAGGAAGGCGCCTATAGAGCATTCTAGGCTACTACCTAAATGTAGGTACTAAGAGACAAGAAAGGCCTTTAAGAGATAATTATTATAATATAATCCTTTAAATCTAATATCTTACCTTTATTAAAAGCTATAGCAAATGTAGCCTACGATAATAATAATAGTAGTAATAATAGAGAGAGAGGAAGAAGCTATAGAAGTAGAAGGGGTTATAGTAGAAGCTATAGAAATTAAGGTAGATCTTAAAGAGGAGATTAAATCTTAAAATACTAGGGATTAAAGGATAATAGCTTTAAGAAAGGGCTCTACTACTAGTATGATAAGGCTAGTTATTATATTAATGACTATAAGGACTTTAAGCGAGCTAAGAAAAGGAAGTAGTAAGAGAAGAGTAATAGCAATAGGGGTGATAGCGCTTCTAGTAGTACCAATTATATTAGAGTTACTAGTATTACTAATATAGAAGACGATTCTTCTTATAATGCTTCTAATACTTCCTATGTGACTACGCTTTCTAATTAGCTTAATACGATTAAAATACATTTAAAAATCGGCTAGACTAGCCTGAATTGCAATTATAAGGCGTGGCGATTTCTATAGTACTGCTAAAATTTAATCCTAACAAGTTACTAGCAACTAGTACTAGTCATTTTATACTACATTTTAGTACTATTCTATATATTTGCATTTATCTAGTACCTCTAGTAGCTTATTTGCTCATAAAGACAAAAGTCAACCTTAAAAGCACTAGTAACAATCCACGCTATGCTAGCTTATAATAATAAGATAAGTACTATTATAAACTCTAGCGTATTATACTACTTTAGTAGTATCTACGATGACTTTATTAAAATGAAGTATTAAAGAGAGCCTTAATTCATAGAAGTTGCTAATAGCTAATAAATTATATATAAAGGATATAGTACTATTAATATTAAAGTAGACAGCTAGGAATTAGAACTATCTAACGTATAGTTTATACCTCAATTTAGTAAGCTTTAATTAATCTTAATATATAAGTTAAATAAATTAGGAGTGAAATTAGAATTTATTAATAGTTAATATATTATAACTTTAAAAAATGATATATACTTTATAGTAATAGCAAATAATAATAGTATCTATAAAATCAAGCCGAAAGCGATAGCTATACCTATTTTACTTATAAAAGACATAATATAAGATATACTTTATTAACGCCTAAGTTATATTAATTTTAATAATATTAATACTATCTTAAAAGCTAGAAAATTAGGGATTACTATTCTAAAATACTAAAGAATCACCCCTACTAGTAAAGACGCTTATAAAGTATACTCTACTAGTAAAATAAAGGAGTACTTTAATAAGAAAATAGACTCTTATAAGAAGATAAGACTTAAAAGAATGTATTGCGATTTATTAAAGATTCAAGTACTATCACTTTAAGGCTATTACTACTAGCTCTTAGTAGTAGATAACGCTACTAGATTTTGCTAGATTAGGCTACTTAAATTAAAGGAAATAGTAGAAGTACTAGCTACATTTAAAGAGATAAAGAATAAAGTAGAATAAGAGACAAATAATAAAATTATCTTTATAAGAGTAGATAATAGGAAGAGCGAATTTAGGATACTTTTCTAAGACTATTATAAGTCTAAAGGCATACAATTCTAGCTATTACTACTATATAAGTACTCCCTTAATAGCATTATTAAGCGCTAGATAGGGATAATAAGCGTGATCGCTTAATTAATACTTTATAAGGCTTAACTTCCTTATTAATTATAGGATTATACTATTAAGTATACTATCTTTATCAAGAATTAGGTACTAATGCAATTAATTAAGATAATAGGATATCTAAAAAGTAGAATCCCTATTATAGTATATAAAAGAGACATTCCTAATCTAGCTAAATTAAGAGTCTTTAGATACTAAGCAAATATACTCTACCTAAAAGACCTATATCCCTAGAAGTAGTAACCTAGAATAAGAGAAGGAAAATTCATATTTATAAGCTTAAAAGGTAATAAAATTAGAAGGTTTCTTAATATAAAGACTTTATAAGAGACTCTAAATATAGATATAGAATGTAATAAGTATAGCTTTCTTAAGATTAATATTAATCGATTTATTATTCCTAGAGAAGAAGAATTGCTTATACTAAAAGCTAATTAAGACGTAGAAAATTATCGCTCTAAGCCTATTATAGCTAGACCTAAAGGCACTAAGTAGAAGTATTATAAGTATACAAATGTTTATCTTCTATAAGAGATTAAGAATAGTAATTCTCAAGCAATTAAAAGCTTTAAGTATAATAGTAATAAAGCTATAAAACGACCTATATCTTATAATAGTGCTTAAGAGATACCTGATTAGCGCAATTTATAAGAAGAGGTTAAGGTAGAAACTCCCTTAAAGGTTAAGAAAGAAGCTTCTTTAAGAAGTACTTAAGTAGCTATAGAAAATATAAGAAAAGGCCTAATAAAAGCATAAAGAAGATCCTAATTTAAGAGAGTGCTAAAACCTAAGACTTATATAGTATTTAGTTAAATAATTGCCTTAGTAATAGTAGCTCTCTAAGTAGTCTATATAGGCCTAGAATTATTATCTCTCTAGGTTCCTACCTTACTATTTAAATCAATTACTATTAAGTAGGCAATAGTAGAAGATAAGGAGGCCTAGATAAAGGCGATTAGATAAAAGCTATTATCTTTATAGAAGTATAAGACATTTACTATTCTTAAAGGCAAGCCCCTAGCTAGAAAGAAGGTAATTTCAAATCATATAGTATTAAAGAAGAAGCTTAAAAATAGGCTCCTTAACTAGTAAAAGGCTAGAATTGTAATTAGAGGCTTTAAGTAGGAATATAGGACTAATTACTTTAAAACATTCATATCTATCATTTAATATAATATGCTACGGATTTTGCTAGCTAAAGCTATAGTAGAAGATCTAGAAATCGAAGTATTAGATATTAATACTATATTTTTAAATCCTATACTAAAAGAGGAGATCTATATAGAAGTACTAGAGTTTTATCATTTAATTCACCTAAAAATCAATCGAAAACACTACTTTTTAAGGCTTAACAAATCGCTTTATAGTCTTAAGCAGGCACCTTATAAGTAGTTTAATAAGGTTAAAGAGCACTTTAACAAGATCGGTTTAAGAAGGAGAGAGAGTAATCTAAACCTCTTTATTAGGCGTAGTATCTATATGCTTCTTTATATTAATAATATACTAATTATTAGTCTAAAGGCTAAAGTTAAGGTAGTTAAAAAAGACATTAAAGAGAAGTAGCAATCTAAGATCTTAGGTCTAGTTAATACCTTTATAAGACTATAGATTAAGTATAATTAATAAAAGCGCACTCTTTAAATCTATTAAGAATCGTATATAAAGAAGCTTTTATAGTATATAAAGATAGATAATATAAATCCTAAAATCCTCCCTTTTCTAGTAATTATAATACTATACCTAATAGATAATAATAACCTTTAGCAATTACTTAATCCTAAAGAATCAAGCTTATATAAGTAGATTATTAGATTAGTAATCTACCTCTTAAATAGCACTCGCTTAGATATCGCATATACTATTTCTTAACTTGCTTAATTTATATTAAAACCTAATACTTGCTACCTTAAAATGTTAAAGTACCTACTATACTATCTATAAGGTATAATATTACTAGGAATAATATATAATAGCTTAAAAATAGATAATAAGTAGTTAGTCTAGTCTAATGCAACTTAGAGGATAGAAAATAATAAAAAATCATTTTAAGAGTATACTATTTTATAATTTAAGGGTATAGTAACTTAGGCTACAAATAGATAAAAGAGTATAGTATAAAGCTTATAAAAGTAGAGATTATAGCTATAAATGAAGGAGTAAAAGAGATAGTATAGATAGAGAAAGTAGCTTAAGATTTAGAAATCGACTTAAAACCTCTACTTATAATTTATATTAATAATATACCTATGATTAAGCTTATAAAGGTAATAAAGTTTTATAATAAGGCTAAGTACATACTCTTATAATACTTCTTCATTTGAAAAGATATAGTCTAAGAGTAGAGGCTTATAATTTAGTATATAAAAAGGAAGAAGCAAATTATAGATATATTTATAAAAGCTTTAGCTAAAGACTTATTTACTAAGTTTATTAGCTAGATAGGCCTAAGATATAAGGTATAAACGCTTACTTATCACTTATAGTACTAATTTAAGCGATTTTGATATAGCAATTTGATTTTAGTATAGTAATATTAAAAGGCATACTTTAAGGTACTAGAATCGATTTTAGAAGTTAATAATAGATACTCTTATACTATAATGCAGGATTTAGGTTCTATAAAGCATCTAAACTCTTATATTAGAGACGTAGGAGCTATACTATAGTATTATAAGAGTTAATAAGGCCTAAGGGTACTATTTATAATAAGGAAGTATATTAGAAATAGCTACTTATATAAGTATGCTACTATATAAAACTTTATAATATAGCATATTTCACTCCTTAACCTTTATATAATATATTACTATATGACCTCTTATGCTAGCGCACTCCTCTCTCATATATCCATTATATCGCTCGTAGTTCAACAGATTCACTCCCCTATTCTCTCCACGTGATGCAAACAAAGTTTAGCAAAGTTCACTCTCGACCGCCTCCCAAACACGACACGCACTTAAGGAAAGTTTTTCCACTTCCCCTCTACTCCGATCAACCTCAACTTCTACCATTTTCCTCCTCTCCATCCCCTCAATTACCAGCCTCCTCTCTCGATCTATATATGTCCAAAGATGCGCGTCACTTGCAAGATCGGTGCTAGTCCTTCACCCAGGCTTGCGAGGCTTGCTCAGTTACCCTCACGACGTCTCAATGTAAGCCTGCGCCTCCTTACTTTTTCCTGAAGCTTGTTGTTATCACTCGCCATGTCTTCGGTCTCATTATCATCATCACAGAGACTGCTACAGACGCAGAGAAGTATGACCTCGATGGCTCACGTGGGCTACTTCACCATCCCTCAACCAAAATCATATTCGGGCTGCTGAGGATCAAGGTGTCGTCGTCTATGTCGAAGCCTTGCACGTTGAAACCTGCCACAAATGCGGCGAGACTGGTCACAAGAACGACGCATGCGACAACCCCGATAATTCACGCTGTCACTTGTTCTCTCGAGCTTGTACTGTAGGCAGATCTTTGTAAGTTAAACCACGGTCATATGCATCCATGGTCATCTTCAGCCCTCATCTTCCACCTTCACCCCGCTTATACATTCCTTGCAGCAAGCTTGCAGAGCCTTCCACGCGTCCACTTGTATCTCTCATTCACTCGATTGTGTGATCGTCAAATCTTATTCCTTCTCCGTCAACCTTTGGTCGTTGACAATCCATTGGCATCTCGAACTGTCCCACAACACTTGAGAGTCAAAATTCGTCCGCAATGACATTAAACTACGAAAGATGGTGCATTCTCCTCGAGAAGACTGTCAATCTGAGTTGCAACTTCTCAATATATGCAGCTTCGACTTCTGACCTGTCTCGTCTGGGAAGCCAATTGAATTTGAAGCCTCAACCTGTCCAACTTTTGAGGTGAGTAGCCCACTTCATTGTTTTCTCTCTCTCTTCAAGCAAGGGCTAATTGTTGTCTTCATAGCCAGCTTCATGCCCTCCTGACATGCGTCTACATCATCCTCGGCACACTTGTCCGGCAACAGCAGAAGGCTTTTCTTTCAAGCACATCCGCAAACTACGGATCGATCGAGTCTTTCTCTGCTCAACTTGAAGTCACGCCTACCCTCGTCTACTAAAACGTTCAACACCACAAATACGCTCAAAAACCACTCTCACGAGTGGGCTCATCACAGTCTCTGGTTCCACCGATCCAGATAAATTTACTTCATGATCCCACCCCCATTGGCTCTCGATCATGTTTATCACACTTGCCGCCGCTCAACTTTCAAGGCAATTCAGTCAGCAGTTAATTGTGAAGACTTCCAACATCTTCATGTTCTGGGAGACGGATTTGTCGCACAGTCTCTCTTATCGCCACCCTTGACAGCCATTCCATCCATGGTTCTTCACGTTGCCCCTCGTCCTGCATGACTTAAGGCACCCCGTCCAATGGAGCACGCAGTCTTTTTTCTCGCGGTGCCAGCTCCGAATGTATCCGGAGCGATGTAAAACTACCAAAAGGCCAATGCTCGTCGCCAATCCTGGAATTTCAGCGGTGAGTTACCATCCGGATGAGGGGGGCGCGTTTACGTCTACCCGGAACTCAGTCTTGGGACTGAGGTATTAAAATCAATCATTTACCATCCGGCACGCAATGTAAAACTACCAAACTGGTCCTTGTTCCCCTCGGCCGACGAATACCTGGTATAGCAGCAGTGCTACCAGCCAAAAGGGGTCCACATCAACGTCCCTAACCTGCATTTCAATGCTATTTGCAGCTATCACAACATCTTCCCATCTGACAGTCTTCACACTTTTCACACTTTCACAACTTCACACCTTCCACCCCACGAACTCTGCATCCAAGGCTCAACACCAAGTATGTCACCCATCAAAGCTCGCACTCGCCACAACCTGTCCACTGGCATCTCCTCATTGATCGCAAATGGAGACATCCTCTGGTGCCGCTTTCCATCAGAGTCTTTACCAGGATCGCAAGAACTTTCCATCCGTCCAGATTGTTCTTCCTCGCTTTTCATGATGCGTTGCACGAAGATTAGCTGTGCTCTGTAAGTTCTCATCTTCACTGACTGGGTTCCTCAGCTAATTCTTTCCAGATCTGTCTTCTCGCATTCGCAGTCCCAAGTGTTTCTCTGCGAAGTACTTTAGTCCAACATATCTTGTCATGCCGGGCCAAACCTTGACGTTTGCCGACCACCAGATCTCCCTATAATGGTGACCTGTGCAGGGGTGAGGCGCGCCGAAGACCACTTTTGTTTCTTGATACTTGCTCTGTTGTCTGTTTGTTATATAAGTGCGTTGAGGCCGTAGGCAAGGCGTCCTGCTGTCCTCTGTCAGATTACTTCCGAGGTCGCTCCCGGACATCAAACCATCTCCCCTCTCCTCCAAAACACCAGCAGTAGTGTCCTGCTGAAGAAGACGTTGTCTACATCTGAACACGACTCGAGCACCTCTCCGACGGTTCAAAGATTGATGCACCCATGTCTCTGATTCATCCACAGATCGTGGAACTTTGTGGTGGGCTATATCTAGCTCTCGCCCTTGACTTCACCCTGCTTATGTAGATGACAATTCCGATAGCTCACAAACAGTATAAGGACCTTTTCCCACTCCTTGTTCTTGTGCTAACTTTAATGGTAGTCCCGTTCGTTTTCTTTGCATACCTTCAAGAGCTCAGATCTAGTTGGGAAGTTTAACATCAACCGAGACATTCAAAGCTCAGCAGATACCAAGAACATCAAATCATCCCTCGAGCCTGCAGCCTTGGTACCTTGGCGTTACTTGGTTGAGTAGCCTTCAATGTTTTCTCAAAAACCCACTGGATGCATGACCATCAGCACTTAGTAGATAGTGTAAGTTCTCCTATTGTGGCCCCAATGTGCTCTTATTGATGATGGAGCATTTCAGTCTTCGGCGGTTGGATGGCACATGGCCCCTGATGTCGACCTTTTTCTGAACGAAATCCCCCCCAAGATGGGTTACCACTGAACGGTTCCTCCTCTTTGACACATCCAGTTGTACTGGTGGTCTCTAAGATTTCGCATCCCATCACATCAGATATGGCTTCTATGTCGTCTTACCGGCTGCCACACAAGACACAATCAGCACTCTCCTTTTCATTTTTGTCGTCGGTCCTAGCAGCAGCAAGAAGTCTTCAAAGAGCGGAGTATCACCATGTAAGTCCTCCTTCCTAACAACTTCTGGGGTCATGCTAATTTCAAGAGTCCTTGCAGTCGCTTCCAAAATCGATATCAGTTCACGGCTGCCATGTCAAGTGAGACTCGAGATGAGCAAGCGCACGAAGCCTCCGCCTTCTCACACTCCATCGGGCACATGATTTTATCCTTTCAGTAGTATTCAAGCAATGTCTCAGCCTGTTGGACATTTTCAACACAAACCCCGCTGCTTGTGATCCAAATTGGCGGGCGCATTCGAAAGAGCATATCATGGAAAACTGATACTTCTTGGACATCTGTAGATCTCTTAGGTAAGTTGAGACTTTTGTACCTTCAAATTTCCTGCTTTTGGTTAATTTCTTTAGAATTTTACTTCTCAATTCCAATGCCGTACCTTCCAATCTACCTAGTTCGCCCTCAGGATCACCCAAGTACAGGAATACTCTTCAACGGAAATCCCGAACCAATCCAGAATTTTCCGCATTTCCCGCCAAATCCAAGCTCATCCTCTCTGCTGCTCGATCACAAGTCCAAGTCCAAGTCCAAGTCCAAGTCCAAGTCCAAGTCCAAGTCCAAGCACCAGTCAATGTTTTCATAATCCTCTTCATCTGGTCAGCCTCCGCCGTGAGCTCTTTACTGCGCTTTCACATCTTCTCCTCAAATGCTTACACCGCATCGTCCAATCCACCTTCGGTTTCTAGCGATGAGGTGATGGCTTTTGTAAGTTCAAGGGCATCGAGCATAACGCAATTGGCCCCTTCTCCAGAAGGAGTCATGAGATGTGCTGCATCACTAATGATTGTTATGCCGGGCGTTTGTGTCCACCAATCTCAAATCGGTGCATGTACAGCAGGCGGGCGTTGTCTTATCCTCCACGGCGTCACAACCCGCAGCAACCAAGTCTTTGAGTTCATTCCCTGGAATCGACTATAGATACGAAGTCCAATCAAGCTTTAGGTTCGTCAGTTTTCAATCAAACCACTTTCTGCGAATGCCATGGCAGTGGTCATGGAAAACTCATCTGGTACATCAGTGCATGGCGAAGTCATAGGTATGGCCTTCGAACCCTGCTCGTGCATGTAGTCACAACTAATACATTTTTAGTCAACGTCGGAACACGTTTGACGACGATGTTCCCTTCCTCGCAAGATTTAGCCCAGCTCAAGTCCAAGAATCAAGCCCTAAGGACCTACCTACCGAGTGCAAAGGGAGCACCATCTAACAACATCGACCTAACCCAGAAAACTTCAAAGGCTAGAAGGGCTCTCAATATCCTACGCTTTGGGTCATACTTTCATCATATGGTACCTCTCCTCATCTTGAGATTGCTGTTCCAGAAGTAAGAATTTCGTTTGAGCTAGAATGGAGGCATAGAGGCAGGAATGAATTCATGCGTCTTCGGTGACGGGAATGGATGGCTTGCGGATTGATACTCGTGTGAGCTCATAGGATCGTAAACTCAGAACTGATCACTTTGCTCTGCTACCTATGTCTGAAACTGCCACGCGACATGAATGAACATGAAGACTGAAGTAATATCCGTCCACACCTGCACCTTCAACCAGCCTTCAACTACTCCGGGAAAGAGGCTTCTCAATCGTCAACATAGATTCGCTCTCCTTCTACTTAATTGACTGATATAATAATCGACAATTGTGTCAAAGTTTCAGAAAGGGCTCATTTACCTGAACAGGCCAAGGACGACTACCGGAAAAAGGACTTTACCTTCCCAAAGGATCAGAACTCGCAACTTCTACGAAATCCACACCCACACCGGCGCAGCTAGCAGAGGGAAAGAGACATCGCACAAGAGCTCGTCACGCAACGCTGATTTCTTCAACAGACACCAACCACTCACTTCATCTCAACATGCCCAAAAGAATCCCCACAAAGACGAAACAAAAACAAAAAAGAAGCCCAATAAACACATTCAGAGCAGCGCTCGCTCGCTCTTCAAAACACCCCCGTCCCAGCAGATTGGTATACCATCACCACTCACAGGAACAGCAACAGCCAACGACCTGGCACGTGAAGCCTAAACCTACGCCGTGAAGGCTGAACAGGATAAAAAGCAAGCGGATTAGACGCGAAAACAGAGCTGCAATCTGTATACAGAGAGTTGTGAATAGCACAAAGGAGGAAATAGATTCAATGACGATCCATGTAAAACTACAACGCCTCTGTTTTTTCTCTACAATCACATAACATCTTGATATCCATGTCACGAGCCACAAACACAGCCCGGCACTAGAATTACTCAATGCTGGATGCATGTACAACTCGCTTGCTCGTATGCGGTGAGGTTCGAGTGAGAGTACGGAGTCATGTCCTCGGCTTTGTTTTGAAGGATCTCGCTCAAGTATATATTGACATCGATGTATAGGGCGTTAGGCGGCATTCAACAGTGAGATATCATGATCAAAGGTACTTTCGGCGGTTTTCGAGAGAATGAGAGCCAGATGTCGTAAAATGTTCTCGTTGGCTTTTCGGGTACTCCGTCTCTGGAATTGCCATAGACTACTCCACATAGTTTGAGCATCAGGCTTTATTGACAGCGTCAAGCCCCTTTGGTGGGTCAGAGCCGGAGCGCAGTATCGGGCGGCTCGTCGAGGGCCGGAATCCTTGCTGTCGTTGGTGATGCAAAGCTTGGATCAAAGGGTCTCAGTAGTCCGTATAATAGTGTATGTAATACATAGATATACAATGTTGTGATTAGTAATGATCAATGACTTGATGTGGGTTTCAGGGTTCCTCTCCAAATGGATAGTTGAACTTTAGCAACCCATTCAAACCTCCAACCCATCCATCGTCGTCTTCATACTTTGTCCCTCTCATAATACAAGGAACCCCACCAGACCATTCTTTCCCTTTTGTGATAAACTCCCCATTGACCCTGACTTCCATCCCAACGCCAACTCCACGACTTCGCCTCCTGCCGTCGATACTAACTTCCAATTCTCTCCCCCTATTCTTCTCGCTCAATCTCAACGTAATCGGGGTGTTCGAAGGTAGAACTAAAGGTCTGAACGACAGGCTTCGCGGGCAAATAGGCGTCATCAAAAGACTGCTAACCAGAGGATGAACAATATTTCCACCTGAGCTTAAACTGTAAGCAGTACTTCCAGACGGTGTAGCGATAATCATTCCATCCGCCACAGCTTCCGTCAAGAAGCGTCCCCCAACAAAAACCTCGATAATGGCAAGATGTGCTTCCTTGCCTCTATGAATGATGACCTCATTCATGGCGTGCACATCACCCTCGGCACTCTCAGATGTGTTGTCTCCAATAATCCTTTGCCCATTTCCGTCAAAGAGGCCGACTTTTAATCGATTGCGTAGTAGGACTTTCGAGCTCCGTGTTGGTCCCATGGACTTCCCTCGAACGCTGGACCAGCCTGTCACAGTGTTCTCCGTCTCTTCTTGTATTACATGTGGATGCTTCTGGTCTTGAAACAAAGGCGATCCCGCGCCAGCTCCGGACATATAAACTTCCCTGAATGCCCGCTTGAATTCCTCAAACTTCCATTCTCCCAAGAATCCTAGCGTACCCATACTAAACGAAGTATAGGTGGTACGTGAAGCGTTGTGCTGAAGAGCGAAGATGCGTGTAGGATTGTCCCATCTCCACCTAACGTCGTAGTCATATCAACCTTCGTAGGTAGAGCTCCAGCAGAAGTAGTCGTATAGATGGGGAACGGGAACAACTTGTGTATTTGTGTTGCGACTTTCGGCTCGAATATAAGGGAGACATTATCGTAGTTTGAATGTATATGTTTTGCGTATTCGACCACGCATTCCGTGACGTTCGGAGCGCAGTGTTTCTTTATTACGAGGATGTTTCGAGGTGGTGAGGGCCATTGCAAGGAGAGGAGGTCGCTGGTCTTGCTTTCTGGGTAGCGTCAACAATGAACGCGTCTTGCAATTGAGTATGGCTAATTGGTACCTTGATATCTTGGGATGATCCTATCTGGCAAGCTTTCCACATCTAGAATCTCTCTTCTTGCAGCTGTACTGCAGAATCCTCTCCCCCAAATCCTTCTTGGCAGCGTCCTCAAAACCATCGTCAAGTGGTGTTGGTGTTGTACGCAAAAGGAGAAATGTCGGCCTGTTTGTATTTAGCCGGAGGTGTTCTAAGTACCGTATTTGAACTTCGCGGCGCATTATTATAAATATTGTCCGTCCCGCATAAATTGGTTCCAAGTTCTTGAAGGCATTCCTAAATCACGGACAGCTGAATAATGTCGCCGTCGGATCAAAATTGTGCTGCTAGGTTCAGAGAAGCTCAAGCTCACTTCAATCGCGATAAGCGTTAGTGCTATTGTACTGTCTACGATAAGGCTTTCGCATAGTGTAGGGAGGCGGTCGAGGCGGGCGCTTCTCAAGGCATATTTCTGACGTAGCCTTCCGCATACAATAGAGAATCCTACCTATCGTTTGGAAAAGGGTCTTGTTGTCCATATGGAGTCACGAGTCAGGCCGTTGACCATGTTGTTGCGAATATAGCCATCCACCCTCTTGAGTCACTTATAGCAACATCTTCTCTTCAACCAAAGCGGTGAAGAGAGCCACGCGACCACACCACCCACCTAGTTCAGCCACCAAGGGAAGTCTAGGTAAGCTTCCGAGACATCCATCCTAGCCTCTTCGAAGCATACATATGAGTAACAGGAAGCTGATCATGTTACAGTACAACAAGTATCGTAAATATGGCGGACTCGAGCATTAGAAAAAGAAACAAGGGCACATCGGCGCCGAACGGTGTTGACGACACGCCGGAAGAGCATCCAGGAGGAGATATTAGGCATGGAGGCATTATACAAGCCATACGGTTGTTCTTGTTTTTAACCTACTTCTTGTGCGGAAGCTGCACGTAGGTTCTCTGCCATTTCTTCAGAGCTATGCTAACAGGTGTAGGATATGTGTGACGCAGTGGATCGGCATCCCATTATACTGGATCAACAAGGATCTCTACTATGCCTACATGGCTCTTACGAAACAGTCTTTCGGCATCATGATTACAACGTCGATACAATGGTGGTCTCCCATATTGATGAGAGTGAGCGGGGATGAGTCTGTTGCGGGACAGTTGCGGAAGACTGCGGATGGGAGGATCGAGTGCGACTTCCCGGAGAGAATGATTATGGTAGCAAATCACCAGGTACGTGGCATACTGGGACGGTGGGATCATGGCTGACTTTGATAGCTATATACGGAATGGCAATATCTGTGGTGGGTGGCGTATACGAATAAACCCCAAATGCACGGCCACATATACATCATGCTGAAGGAATCCTTGAAATACATTCCAATCCTCGGATGGGGTATGCTCTTCTACGGATTCATCTTCATGTCGCGGAAAATGGAGACTGACAGGCCGCGAATTGCTCACCGGCTTAATAAGTTGAAGGCAGTACATTCAGGGCCATTGTCAGGGACTTCAGGACTCGATCCGATGTGGCTCTTGATCTTTCCAGAAGGCACAAATCTAAGTGAGAATACGAGCAACAGAAGTAAGAAATGGGCAGATAAAATCGGGGTCAAGAATACGGAACATACACTTCTCCCTCGTAGCACGGGTTCATTCTTCATTCTGAATGAGCTCAAGGGGACTGTGGAGTATGTTTACGACTGTACGATGGCCTATGAGGGTGTGCCGTGAGTTCTTGTCTCTGAATATGTAGCGATTATGCTAATCGAACCAGACGAGGAGGATTCGGCGAAACTTACTTCACCCTTCGATCCATGACTCTCCGGGGCCAAGTACCACCATCCGTCAATATGTACTGGCGACGGTTCGCCATCAAAGACATTCCGCTCGACAACGCCGAAGCATTTGACGTGTGGCTGCGAGAGCGATGGTACGAAAAAGATGCTCTTATTGAGCAGTACCTCACAACTGGAAGGTTTCCCGGAAGCAAGCAAGTGACCAACGACGCTACGACGGGTGGGGAGAAGGAAAAGTTCATCGAGGCATACATCAAGTTGGGGCATTGGTGGGAAGTAGCCAACATTTTCGTCGTGGTGGCTACGGCCGGACTGATTGCGAATGTGTTGGCGAGGGTATGGAATGTGATGTTTTACGGAAAGCACCTGGCTTAACGAGATTGATATCCAGTACGAACGATAGCGTGCATGGGCGAGCGATGGCTTTTTGTGTTTGCGGGTTAACGGATGAATGGGAGGATATACCACGTACGTACAGTTTTGGGGGTTTTGGGTAGGGTGATGGGTGAGGTGAGCTGGTGCAGATTGGCTTAAATGATAGATATACCGATATATCCAGGACGCCGGGGGTACGCACATCAAAGCTATCCGAAACATCTTGTAGGAAGACAGCATCCGAAACTAGGTGAACAAAGGCTGTAGTCTCCTGTTGAAGTCAACACGTCGCTACAAGGTGTGGATGAGCTAAGACCTCGCCAAGTGGCGCTTGTACGAGAATATACCTATCTAAATGTCCTTTCTGATGGAAATATTTAATCGTGGTAGTGTGTATTGCGGGCGATCCATACGCCTACCTAGTCTGGCGTCAAAACAGGATGATGTTCTTGCCGCGTAGCTGCAAGAATATTATCGAGCATGGCTCGGTCCGGCGTATGAAATGAAATCATCTCTTTGCTTGGTCCATGTTTTTATTATAGCGTTGAATAGTTGGAACTAGTTTTTATCCTGTCTGGTTGATTTATAGTTATACCATGACAATGCACAGGACCTGTTGTTCATTTCACCTCAGCTTTTCAAGCACCTCCGACCAATCTTCGTTCTTAACATACTCTTCCCAACTCGTCAAGGGACATTCAACGCCAAGCTATATGCGTCAGCATCCATCTCACACATGTCACACGTCCCAGGCCAGGTCAAAACTCACATTACCAGGCAGCACCACACTAGGATCACCCCCATGATACCCAGACTTGGGACCTGGGTCACCCGGGCGTATCCAGAGCTTTAGCAGGTAGTTACCCTACCCATACTAAACTGAAGGGGCGGATACCTAGCTATTCCTAGGTACCCAGGTAATACTCAAATACCTAGACACGTGACCAGAATAATAGTTAATGCGTGCCAAAAGCTAATCAAACACTAGCTTTACCTTAGTCATCTATGAAATCTTAGATCAAGTTAAGGCCATTCTAACCTATATAATATTTAATTAAATCATCTACTACATCACCTCTTTACCACCTTACTACTTTATCATAGCCTTTTAATTAGCAATCAAATTTGCGCTCCTAGCTAGGAGAAACCCTCCTTCGCCCTATTCTATCTTACCCTTAAAGAGAGGCAGGGCTACAACTACTATAATTATCAAGCTTATATTACTACCTTATTAATAGCATGCTTAACATAGAGCTAGACCCCTTAAGCCTATAAACTCTTTCTTATTTGCTAGATTATACCCTTTATATAATCGCAAGGTTATTAATGATCAGCCTAAGATAATATACATTCAATGCTTCTAGCCAAACTGCTACTATCCTCCTAAAACTATTAAATGCTTACTTTATAGTATAAACAACTATAAGATTCATTATAAAAAGGACTATCTAAAGATCGTATTATCATAAGAAGAGGCAGATTAACAAGTAGAGTAATAGCAAGCTACTAGCAGTCTACCTAAAAAGATAATATTTGATAAACCTAATTAAGATTAAAGTTAAAATTAGTAATTTCAACTCCTCCTCTTTAATTTTATTACTAAAAATAATCTCTCCTTCTCTCTTATCAACTAGCTAGAAACGAAAGCTTTACTCTCCTTCCTCTCTCTAGTAATATGCTAAATTAGTCATAAAACATTAATAAAGGACCTTAAAGACTAATATGAGATTAGGGAGAAGCAGGTCTATATAAAGCTATAAGATCATATCGAATTAAGAGGACGTATCATATTAATAACTAATACTTAGGCTAGGAATAATAAGCTAGATTACTCTACTATGATAGCATATTAGCGAATAACTATAGGCGAGAATGAGGCAATTTTATTAGATATTATCAAACTTATAAAACCTATACATAATAGCGTCTATCTTTATAAGAAGCTCTTAGAGGTTACTAATTGATTAGGTATTACCTGTACTATTATCTCTATTACCTATGATAATACTAGTCCTAACGATTTAATGCTTGAACTATTTAAGGCTTATATTGCAAGCTAATTTGAAGATCTTAGTAAGTATGAGCAACGCCTATTCTACTACAAATTTAACTATAAAGAAGGTGATATGTGCTACTATACGCATATTTATAATATTACTATCTAAAGTACTCTTAAAGCAATTAAATTAAAGCTAAATGAGAATAGATCTTATTACTACTATAAAAACAATTAAGCAATCTTACTTCTAGCAACTAAGCGCTCTACCTTCTATAAGATTCAAAGCCTTTCTATCATTTTTAAGCTTTAAAAGCTTCCTTGATAGTAGCTTAAAAGCATGTGCAATATACTATAGATTAAATTTATCAAGCTTCCCTATGATATGCTTATATGATAGAATTCAATAGATATAATACTTACTGCAGCACTTTGCATAGAGCGAGCAATTAAAGCTATACTCGTAGTATAGGAGTAGGATGATAGTATAAAGCTTAATCTAATACTAATAGATGAGGATTAGGCACTTTTAAAAGAGATATCTTATTTCTTTAATGTTTTCTGGCGACCTATAGTTTAATCTTAAGTAGAGAAGTATCCTACATTGTATAATACTATTCCTAATTACCTTCATTTAATGCGCTAGCTAAATATGTAGGCAGTACGAGATAAGCAACCCTTCCTCCAAATCGCTACTAAAGAAGCTCATAAAGTACTCTTAAATTACTTTAAAAAATCAATAGCAATATGCAACTCTCTTATCGCCTTCATCTGCGACCCTTAATATAAGCTAGCTAGATTAGCGTTTCTTCTTAATATAAAAGGTAGCATTACTTCTCCGACCTATATAAAGGGAAAGGCGCATTTTAATAACGTCTTCTCTGCCTATTCTTATTAAGCAATTAGCTTAAAGGAATAGGAGAGATAATAAGCTAAAAATGCAGCTATTAATATAGAGGGATCACGCTTGCTATCACCTGAAGTCGTAGAAGGTTAGGAAGCCTAGAGGATTAATCTAATATATGGTTTTATAAAGCATATAGTATAAGATCATTAATAATAGCAACCTTAAGAGACATAGGCAAATTAATAGTTTAATAAGCCTACACTTGATATTAAAGCGTCTGCTAAGGCGTAATGCACTTATATATAAAGCAAACTCTATAATCTACCAATTGTCTACTAAATGGCTTGCGACTTTAGTATAATTCCTACGACTTTAGTACCTTCCAAACGAGTTTTTAGCTATGCAAGTAACCTTATTAGTAAAAAGCAAGCGTATATATATAGTAGGAACGTGCGATATATCTTATGTCTTCGAAGTTAGGGAATCTTAGTAGAAGAAGATAAGGAAGAAGAGATTATTATTAATAAAAATGGGCAGATTATAGACTTTATTAAGGCAGTCTAGTATATAGACAAGCGCCTACTAAATTTGTATTAGCATTTATCCTAAGCTTAGATAGTAATAACAGTTAAAATCGTGATCTTATATGCTCTAAATGTGCTCCTTATATGCTAAAAACATTAAAATAGTACCGCGAAATTATTAAAATCGTGCTATTAGACTAGGGGAAATCAGGCCATATCAGGCCAAAATAAGGCTAAAATACCCGGATATCTAGGGTTTCAGCGAAGAAAACCCGAATATGTACCCTACCCGCAAAATTTTGCTGGATGGTACCCGTGGTGGTCAGACCCGGGTACCCCTGGGTATACCCCACCCAACGCCCAAGTCTGATGATACCCGAAATCTCTTTCAAAAAGCATCATCTCACCAATCTCCCGACCGAGACCGGGGATAGGGATGAAATCCTCAAACTGCTCTAATGTAATCTCGTGCAACCCACCATACTTCAGCCCGTTCATCGCGCACCAGCTCTTGAATTGCACGGTCCAGGACATGGAGAAGCTGGCTCCGAGGATGTTCTTGCCCGGCGCGACTTGTAGAGCAGCGTGTACGATACGGCCGAGGTCCTTTGGTACGTTGGTTTGAGGACGTTGCTGCGTTCCCGTGTCTTGAATCACACTCAGATAGACGGCTCCACCTTGTCCCTACAAATACACCTTTCCGTCAATTCCAAATTCCAATCTCCACATTTCCATTTTATTCGGGAAGGGAAAGTACATACCTTCCAGACACCCAAATTCCCTTGCCAGTTACTCAGATAACTTGCCACCTGCACCACGCTCATCTTCGCCGCCAACTCCGGATACACATCTCTCACGTACCGCACCGCCCGCGCTTTCGCATCGAAATGAAATACTCCCGTATAACAGCCCCCACTCCACTCGCTCGCATCGCACAAACTACTTACCACCAACCTCTCCAGCCCCTCCGTCCTCGCCGCAGCATCAGCTACATTCTTCCCCTGCGTGAGTTCTTGCTCGTAGCAATATTCATTGATGGTTTGGCCTTCTTTGAGTAACAGCTGAGTGTGGGGATTGTAGAATGGGGAGTAGAAATCGGTGGTGCTGAAGATGGTGTGGGCGCCGGCGAAGGCGCGGGTGAGGGAGCTGGGGTCGTTGAGGTTGGCGCTCATGAGGGGGATTCCGCGGGTG
>QGMI01000775.1:0-19087 GCA_007821535.1 Lachnellula occidentalis | reverse complement strand
TCACTTCTGATATGGCTCCTGTCTTCCATCCAGACTCTAAAACGTCCTTCAACAGAAAACACCTTCTTACACGACATCGGGTCAAGAAGCCGCTAGTATAAATACACCAAAATCAGACCGGTACCAGTATTATTAGGAGAAATCGAGCCTCTATTCGCCGTTAAATACATCAAGATCGCAACACTACTAGTCTTATATTTTCTAGACTTACGGTAAACGTTTATTAGTCTAATGATATCGAGCTTGATAATCAAAACGGATTAACAACTAATAATTCTAATGATAATGACTATTCCTATATTAATAGTCTCGACTAGTCAAATCCAGACTTCCTACTTCCCCTGCAGTTTAGTTTAAGAACCGACGTAGAAATCAAACTTACAGAATCCAACCGATGACATAAAGCTTAGAATTAGGAGTTTCAGATACCTATCTTCATAGAAGCTTTACTATAACTATTACCTCAGCTTTTAAAGGGTGTAAACCCTACTACTATCGCCTATAAACGCCTCTCTTGCCATCACATTAACTGTTAAACTATACATCACGAGATCCTTTTTATTAGCTCCTTATATAAGTCGCTTCTAGTTAACAAGTAATTAACGAGTAGTTAACGGTCTGACTATTATTAGATGCTGCTAAACATTCAATTCCATTATGCTCTTGTCCTATAGTCTCTACGCTTTTACTATCCCTAACTTTTCTCTAAGGCCTTCACTTGAATATCCCAGCTCAAGAATTTGGTTATTTCCCTGGCACGCCTTTAAAGCCCGAAATCGCCTTTTCAATCGATATTTTTACTACCTATAAGCATAGATAGGAACATAGTAGAATATCAAGAGGAACTAAATGCGATACACTTAAATCTTCTATCCAACAAAATACAGGCATACCTATGCCAGATTTTGAAAGACAATTTAGATATGCTTTTTCGAATTGGCTACATATCTCGGATCTTATTCTTAACGAAGTACACAATGTTATCTATCCTGCCAAAGCCTTTCTACCACTATTAGTAGAAGACTTGCCAAACCAGTATCAACAAGCCTACCTTTCGCATTTATGTCCCGCCTGTATATATCGAGCAGAGGGAGATAATAGTGTTTTTATGTTCTTGGTTGATAGCAATCTCCAACAGTCTAAATGGAAAAAAGGGGATATTAACAATTTTCAAGGCCGGAAAGTCTTTATGCTAGCAGATGGAACTCTATTAGAATTTGATAGTCCTTTGTCTTATACTAAGGAGCTAGACAGCAACGGCCTGGAATCTAAGTTTGGTATATATAAGCGAAAGTTGCTTATCAAACCTAGGAAGGATTATTCAAGACATGTTAAATCAAAGAATTAGGCTAGAGACTTTGGTCTAGACCCGGATTTTACGGGGGCAGATAAAACCAAGACCCTTCAGTCTTGTGGCAATCAATTTGCAGCCGTATACGCGAATGACCAACCTAAGCCTAAATCATTCATAAAGAAGGATGAAACCGGGCTAATGGGTTATGTTTGTCGTCATGGGATACCTTTAAGATATGCTAATATGTTTGCGGGTGAACGATATGGCCCGACTTCAAGGCTGATCCAAGCGGTTGTTGATTGTATGCCGCCTAATGCCAAACCATTCCTGCAATATAATATTGCATGTATGTTTGGCCCTTGGCTTCAAACAAACAACAAAGGGCTATTCGATAGACTGTATAGCATTTGCTTGAACGCTTTTCATGCTTACGCGTATGAACTGGGCTGCCAACTCCAACATAGCCCTATTTCTACGACTTTAGTTAGCAGATCTGATAGAGAAGGCAACGAAAGAGACTGGTCAATGAAAGCGCCGCTTATATCAACTCTACGACATACATCAGCTCGAAATAGGCTCATTTCACTCGATATTCAAAGCATTCAACAGGCTTATAATATGCGGATAAGTCTTGGAAAGAGTCTTCGAAGGCGTTGCACCGAGGCATGTCGGACGCGCGATACCTTGATAGAGAAACTCAATATACATCGTCAAGTGCTTATGAAATCTGAACAGCAGTATTTTGAATTTCTAAAAGAGGAAGAGGGAAAAGAACGCGATATTATCTCTGCTACATTCAAGTCTCATGAGAAACTCCGACGTCTAGTTAAACTAGAGCTATTGTTCGATGCATCAAAACGGCTGTTTGATACACAAGGAGAGCTAGAGAACCATGAAAAGTTTAACGACAAGGATAAGAAATATAAACAACTAAGGGAGCAAGAAGAATGGCAAACACGAGATTTGCTCTCTTGTGCCGCCTTTTTTGACGAGTCTCCAACGGATTAGTACTGGCAAGATGGTAGTGAGATTGCAAGCTGGCTTTATAGTGAGATTCAACTCAAGCTTGAGCATTTGAGGAGCAAGATACTTGGACATTCTATCGCCAAGGCCCGGGCCTACCAGAAAGTCCATAAACATCTAGAACATACTGGAAATAAAGGGGCTAGCCATATCTTCACAACTTTGCGGAACCGAGGGAAAAAGATTATACCAGAGGTTGCTACATATAATAAACTTCGACTTCGTTTGCCTGACCACTATAGACCGCCAATTCTAGATCCCAACGACTTTGCGAAAGAATCACTAGAGTCGAGTAGGAACCTCGCTTTATAGGAACTAGAATATAAGAGACAGAGCATATTATTCCCAGGACTAGAGCCAATTATCCCCCTTCACCCTGAGACCATCCAGGCAATTGATAACTAGCACCGAATACAACGAGTGGAGGAAGAGATAAATTTGGTCAAACAAGAGCAGATTCGGTTGACGCGTTTTATTAAAGACCGGCTTTAAGCAGTTCTACGCTAGGGGTATCTTCATGATATTAACTTAATAGGAGGCTATGGCTACAATCAGATTATACAATCTATCCGCGCTGAATAGCTTGATACTATAAAAATAGCCAAGGGCCTTGTATCACCAAATGAAAATCTTATTACAGATAAGCTTACAAGTCTAGTTGAAGATTTAAATAGTATGTAAACCCTCCTTCTCATCTTCATCTGCTAATACTTACCCTATAGCCCTTCTTAGCCCTCTTCACTCCCAGAATAACAATCAACTTATTTACCTTGCAAGGCCTTTAAAAGACATGCTACTACAATCTCAACTATCAATTTCAGCGCCAGAAAACGCATCAGAATCTAGTATACGAAGCTCATCCCTATATAAGGATAGATTTAAAGGAGATGAATTACAAGAAGTTGAAGGTATAATAGAGGATGTTTTATGACAGGAAACTTCACAGGCAGAGGAAAGACCGATAGAGAAGGTTGGTAAAGAAGATAGTATAGATGAAACCGATAATATGCTTACAATGCTAAGTATATAAATCAGCTGAACTAAACTATCAGGACATAGAAATAGAACTATGAAACATATAACATTATATCACTATACAGGGAGGTTTAGGAGTGTGGGGGCGCGCCGGGTGATAGGGCTACTTATAACTTCAGAATATTAGATGTTCAACAGCAGGTTCGTAGCCGCAAAGTGGCAATAGACATTTATTACTTTGTTCATGCGACATCCATCCTCTATAAAACCCCTTCCTTTATGCGACATCTAGCCTCCATAACAACCCTTCCTTTATGCTACATCCATCCTCTGTAAACACCTTTCCTTCATATGACAATCCATTCTCCGTAAACGCCCTTCCTTCATGCCCCAAACCGTCCTCCATAACTTGAAGTCTAAAGCGTTGCATATGGTTGATCAACTTGAAAGAAAGCCTTTGCTTCAGCAACAAGTGCAGCCGCTTTTCGCATCGCTCGTATCCAGGTGAGCTGGGTTTTGCGTATTCGAGTTGGCTTACGTAGTTGCATTCGCGGAGACTCGTTTGTCAGGGATGCCTCATTCTTTTGCGCTTTACGTGGTGCCTAGGTGCTTTGATAGCCTTCTAGGGTAACTATGTGTGTAGCCTTGCCGGGAAACGTTTGTTGAGGACTTGGCAGAAGAGGACCAGAGAGCGTCAGCACATGCTGAGGTGTGGTATCAGCTGCATCTAGGCCTGGCAGTGTAGAGCTTTGATTTGTAGTAAATAGCTGCCATGTCTATCATAAAGGGTCAGTTGCCGGTTTCTATATTGTAAGAATACGTACTGTGCTAGGCAAAGCAAGCCACACAGCAAAATGGACACTGTCAATCTCCGCCTCTCTCATGTATTGCTCAGCTTCCCTTCTTTCAAGCACTCGTTGAACGTCTTGAATGCCATTAGTCGTAGCATAAGTTGTGAGGAATTTAGCAACGGACTTGATGATTGCTGTAGCGACCCCAGGAGGGAGGCTTTCACTGCCCTGATTCCACTATTAGCATCGCGAAGTAGACCTCTATAGGACCCTGGTGCATACCTGTTCCATTGTGATACAATGCAAAATTTATGAGGTTTAGAAGAAAGGAGTAGGAAGGGTTTATTAGTACTAAACGTCGATTCAATATTTAATCAGCAAGGTTTGGTAGCTGCAATTAACTAGCACTAGGAGGCCATATATTTCTCATGTTATCCTGCCGATAAACAGCTTCATAAGGCTGACACTTTCTTGCCAGACCATGCTAACTTGGTTAAGGTACGCTTCTTGCCTATAAAATCGTTATCTAAAATCAACCTTCATCTTTACTCCACCTACCTTGCCCAAAGACGACAGCAAAGTGAAGAACTGGCTCAAAGACTGCTTTTCCCGCCATCAATCCTATAGTTAGAAATCCAGCCCTAAAGAATCAGAAACTAACAACCGATTTTCTTTCGTCAGCGGCGCTACATTAATAGGCGCTTCTGCGAACGACTCTACTATTAGTCTTAGGCAGAAGAGTAGCTACAAGCTCCAAACGACACTTGCATCTTATAAGTAGGCTCACTACCAAATCAGGCCTCCAACTAACAGGATTAGCACATAAATTCACATTCAGAGGAGACATCTTCTACCTTTATACACGTTTAATCTAGAATCAGAGATAGAGTCTTCGCCTAAAGTAAGTAGTTCCTTGTTCAACTGGTTTACAATCTAATCTAATTGTAACAACAGCGCGAGACTTCTCCAGGTACGACCTCAATGTCACGTGGTCGTTCAGTTAACGCGAGCACCAGAACCCGAACCCCACCGACATCATACCACCCGTCTGGCCCATCAAGTCCCCAAACAATCCTCACACACGACCGCCTAGCCCTAGACACAGATCCTTCCGATTGGAATGAGACTTTCGACTCAATTAATACCACTCCGCGCAATATAGATATCAACGTCTTTTCAGACTCTGACCCACTGCGAACGATCCCTGCCAAACACTCAATGGCAACCCAAGCCGATGTGGCACAACTCATAGCAACAATGCAGGCGATCTAGGCCCAGGCTGACGAGAGGCATAAAGCCTCTAAGGCGAAACACGCAGAATCAGAGGCTCGCAGCCGACGCACCAACACTTTAGTAGCACACCTGATTGTAGAGAGTCGCATGACCTTTTTCCTAGATCGTTGCCAGGACATACGCATTTCCACGGCAGATATTCGCGCTATACATAGACGCGCAAATGCCAAGAAACACAACTTTTCGCCCGTCGCAGACCTCGAATTCGCTCGCATCTTACTTTCAGATCCAACCTACCGCTAAGAGCGCTCGACGATCGATATATGCTACCGCCCCCTCCTTTACAAGTACTATCAAACATTAGTAATCCTACAAACCACCAGTATGTTCAAACTCTCTCATCCCTTCTAGGATTCTTGCTAAGCTTTATAGACCCCCTTGTTCGCAATAGGCCCTCTAAATAGATTCTTAAGGTCTTACACGCCTTTTGGTGTCTTGGGATTGCGATACCAGAGTATAGTGTAACGTCCTACCCACTTAACTCCACGGGTTTTCGACACGTCGTTTCGAGGTTGCCCATAACTAAGCCTATGAGAGAAATCATTAGGTTATGTTTCTGGTTTACCTTCCAAGGTATATGGTCATATTGGCATGTGATGGGCACTGAAGAGTTCGATAGCGCGGCCACAGCTACTACCGCGACTCCCATCCGCACAACCTTTGAGGTGTTCCGTCTTGTAACCCAAGAGCTCTTTGAGAACGACTTGGATACCAATGAATACAAGACTACAAAGATAGAGACCGTGAACGTCCTTTTATACGGTTGCGACGTTGGAAGAGTTATACGCACAGTCTGGATAGCCCAAACCCCCGGTGGGGAATGTATTTCCTTGCCGCCGTTTACAGGTGTTCTTTCTCGCGCTCAATACGAGAACCTGTTATGGGACCCATCTCCTGCGCTGCCACTTTCATTCATAGCGCCAGACCAACCCTTCAGGCTCAATGGTACCGCAGAACCAACCCTCAGAACGGACCTCCCGCCCCTGCCAACTGCCCCTGCTCCCGTCCGTGTCATTGCACCATTCCAGATTCGAAACTTCGGACCTATAGTAGAGATATTAACTCTCCCTGCTACGTTACCGCCCTCAATCCAATCCACGGCCATCTTTGATATGAACACGCATAGAGAGCAAGCTCGTGTTAAGCTGCCCCTTGCTGGTAGGGTCCGCGACCACTAGCATGAAAACAGATTCGCAAAGCCGGGTAGTACTTGCGCGGCGAAACAATCATTCCAAACCTCGCAGCATCAAGAGTTCGACACAGTCGTTCTACGAATAAGGTTGCCCCATGTAGAATAGATCAGGTTATGCAATCCTAGTCCCAATAGCAAGTAAGTGGTCTGCACATTCTAAACTTCACAAGTTGTCTTAACACTAATTAATCGTCTCTACTATTAGGAACCCAATGCCTTTATCCTGAAGAAGAGTTTGAGCATCGCATAGGTGGTGGACTCTTAAAGTCCCAACTACTGTCTTGTTTGCTGAAGGCATAAACTAAAAGTGGTAGAATTCCTAATCATAGACCGTCGTCAACCTAATATGCTTCTTTTACTGCTACTCTTTAATACATCTCACCTTCTCTCTGCTTTTAAAGTTTCCCGAGTTTATTCTTGCCCTACCTCAAGTTATCTCATTAGTGCAAACTCCTGTGTTAGTGACCAAGACCCAGGCCCTACCTATTATTGCTACCCTTTTAGCCCCTCCTTATACATCCCCTCCTCGCTTGGCGATGAAAACCTTTGTGATAATGGCATAGGTGTTACATCAAAACCCCTATCGAAAGTCATTAGGCTCTAGTACGTTCTCCTTGGAACGACTTTTCTTAAGCTCTTCCACCTACCTCCTACTGACATACACCCGCATTTTTCTTATTCTGGTACATTACGTCTCCTACGGCCTACGAGTTCCTTTTCTACGTCTTATTGAACCCCGTCCCTGAAAACGCACCAGCTGTAACTAATATCTTTTCGTGTTTCAACCTACATTAAAAGTAAAGCACCTGCTATAGAGACGCTAGTGACTTTATAGCGCTTCTTAGCCCTACCCCTATATGGAGGCAAGAGACAGGCGTTCGACTTGATATACCTAGGTAGATGCAGGAAGGGTAGGAGGCAAATCATGCTATGCAACTCAAAGCAAAGACTGAGTAACATATCAGGTTCTTCCTTCACAAGCTGAAAACCCCTACCTCTGAACAGTACACGCTCTCCACCATGATATCACGTTTTCCCCATCAGCGGCATAAGACCGATATGCATTATCCCACCAGCTATTTGCTAGCCTTTTATATACACTACCTAGGAAAAACCACAAAGGACCAGATCTAATTGTACGCCGGTCCGGGCCAGTACCTACGTCTCTCTCCATGCTGCTCTCCCGAAGCTACTCCCCTCAGGCTCTACTTCGAAATCCAAGCCTTAGTCCAAGGTTGAGGTGTCAAGTTTAGGCCAGGGCAATCGTTTCCCGTTTCCAATCCTAATAATTTGTGTCCCAAGCTCAAGGTCAAGATCCAATACGTCTCTCTTTCGCCCGAATCTGCTGCATAAGCTCCGCGCTATATTCTGCTGATCGCTTTTGCGCCCTTGCAGCTTGAAACGCAGCTACGTTGAGCGTCAAATCGATTGATACGAAGGGCATTAATAGCAATAGCGCAGGTTGCAGAGGTGCTGATATTTGCTGGCCAGAGTCCTCCATAACTACAGCAGGTTGTTGTGTTTGAGCAACAGATTTGGCCTGCGATACCGTAGGCGATTGTTCACCACGTAGAGGTATCATAGCGGTTGTTTCGGTTTCTTGTGCCCCCTGAGGCGCGCTTCCCTATAGATATTGACGCACGCGCAACGGGACAAAGGCATTCGGCATAGGCATGCTACGGTAGAATTTCTCTACAGCACTGTTGGTTACTAATCGCGATATATATATGCTGCCTAGGAGAGATAATGGATCAGGAATACGGCAAAGCCTTGACGTTGGAGTGTCCTGCCACTCTTGAGAGCACAACTGCTCCATAATTGATAAAGGCGTAGTCGATAAAGGAAGAACAATTTGTAACGGCATCGTTATAACGAGAGGGTTCGGGAATACTACAACCCAATAGTTTGTTTCTTCCATAGCCCCTACGCTAATACCGGCTACAAAATACTAAAGAGCATTTAGATTGCCAAATATAGCCCTCAGGTTCCATTTGCAGCTCGCGTCTATAGTCCAACTCAAATGTTTTTTCTTAGTTGCTGGCTTTGATTTTCCTGATCTAGCATTCTTTAGTTTCCTTATAAATGTATCAGGCCATTAAGTCAGTTCAATAATACGCCAGCCATAACAATCCGCGGCAAGCTGTAGTATGTTGCTATTACCCTACTTTCTCGCAGTCCCGAGGTCCCTTTCAAAACCCTAAGACTTAGTTTCATAGTGTTAATAAAGGGAGAACCGTATATAAGAACGCCTAAAACTGATAACGTATCTATACCACAGAAGAAGCTCCTCACGCACTAAGCCCCAAAAGTCCTCGTGGCCGTAACGATGCCGAGCAAGACTACGATAACAGCAATTTCCATCACCTTCAACATTTTCAGCAGTAAAGCGTATATCTCGAAAGTTGAAGTCCTACTGGTTGGGGTTGTTTAGCACGATCTTGAAATTCATACGCAGTTTGGATCGTTCTCCTTCGTATTCTCGCAATCGAGACTCCATATAGCGAACTAGACGGTAGCCATCCTCGGGCTATGACGGAAAGTCTCCAAATGCTTCGGGTTCTTCTGTATTGATTGCCACTTCCTTTATCTTATCTGGTAAGATCTCGAAATCGCTAGAATCGTCGTCCACTTTCTCGTTAGAGATAACTTAATCTTTGGCATTTTGAGACAGGTTTGTTTGGTTTAGAAGCAGTTGCTTCTATATGTTATTAGCAAGAATTATATATTATTAGACGAAACATACCTGTAGTAGCATCGGGCTAGGTTGAGGGCAGTTCTACGCGCCAGGCAAATGACTCTGAATAGGGTTGCTGAGACTTTCTATAGGACAAGTGACCTTGCTTATAAGCAACTTCGGATCGGGATGATCATACGCTGATATGGAATCCGTGACAGCCGGTTTGGTATTATCCAAACCTTCCTCATAGACAACCATAGCTTTAACATCTCCTTCAACATAGATCTCTTAGGCTAAAGTGTCGTTGTTCAGAGCGCAAGGCGTGGTAATATCCAAACCTTCCTCATAGACAACCATAGCTTTAGCATCTCCTTCAATATAGATCTCTTAGGCTGAAGTGTCATTATTCAGAGCGCAAGGCGTGATATTATCCAAACCTTCCTCATAGACAGCCATAGCTTTAGCATCTCCTTCAACATAGATCTCTTGGGCTGAAGTGTCGTTATTCGGAGCGCGAGGCGTGATATTATCCAAACCTTCCTCATAGACAGCTATAGCTTTAGCATCTCCTTTAAAAGGGATCTCTTAGGCTGAAGTGTCGTTATTCAGAGCGCGAGGCGTACTGCTAGCCCAAGCAGTCTCATCGGGGGTTCCTTCCTGTGTGTCTTTCACCTGAGCTAGAGCTTTGGTAGCAGCTATACTTGCTACAGTAGGGATTTCTGCAACAGCGTTAGGAATAATCTGGTCGGTCTGTTCGCGAACAGTTTGCTGTGATCGTATTTCGGGTTCGAGGCTCTCGCCAGAAGTTGTAGTAGGATTTCGTTCAGCAGCAGGGGCAATATTGGTTTGAGGATAGGCATCAGACTATACCACATGTCAGCTAGAGCACTAGATAGAGCAAGGGTTGATAGCATACTCCGACAAGGGGAAGCTCTATACTGTTGGAAATGCCTGTATTCGTAAGAGGGGATATGAGATCATCTACACCTCTAGGAGGACCTTGGCTACGGGTCATACGCGCCATGCTAGATTTCATAGAGAAGAGGGATAGTTACGTCCTATGGTACTATAAAATGTGGTAAGTTCGACTCAGCCTTGAGGGTGGTAGAAGGATTTGGTGTTTGAATAGTAAGACCTGGGCAGAGTTCGATATCGGGCGCGGTAGTGTTGCAGTACTCGTAGCAGTTGGTGGTAATGACTAGAGAGGTTTTTTTTGAGCCAGTAGTCGGAGAAGGAGCTCTTGACGTCGTCTCTAGCGCTGAGTGCAAGAATGTAGATATTGTTAAATATCTTGGACGGTCGGTATCAAGTTTCAAACCTATATAAGCACTAGTGTAAAGACGACTTTGATAATCTTAGTAATACCGTTTCGTATATTTATAACGTTTCAAACAACACTTAAAATATCCTATTCTGCACTATTTTATCTGCGTAGCAAGCACGTCCCCTTCAACATAGAGGAGATTTTAGTTGATTTGCGAATTTGGGACTACAGAATGACATAAAGAGCAATGATTTCCATAGTATTTATACTACCATAACATCATAAAGACCATTTGAACCCTTAACCCGTATCCTATACGAGATTACCAAATCAGACTGTGCGATGTCTTTGTTCCAGTATGTCTAACGCAACAGAATCCGTATCGTCATCTTCACTTTCTGACCCCGAGCGGGCGGATAACTCTTTGCTGCGCGGTCGGTTGCTCTCCTCGGATGCCGTATACAGAGGCTGCTGCTTATTACTAGGCGAGACCTCATTGTGTTTGAGCTGAACCGTAAATTGCGAATGTGCCGGTACATAAGGTGTATCTCTCAAAGTGTTAGGATATTCTACAACTTAATAGGAATGTACTTACAAGATTATGACACTATTTCGTCAACGGGTGTTCCTTTCTCGGGAAAAGCAGTGATGTATGAGACAAGGGCCTGCCGTTGCTTGTCTGTCATATAGGGTAAGACAGGGTGGAGGGAATGTACGCTTTTGAGGATTCGGGCATCGAAACCGCCAAGATCATTCGTAAGGTTGGGGTGGTAGATGTTATCTGAAGAGAACGTAGTATTGGTTGCAGTCCACGAATTCGTAAAAGGGAACTAGAAGGCCTTTCCTTCGTGTATGCCAATCGCTCCCGCTTCATATAAGCGCGTTTTCTATAGGGATATCTCCATTCGGAGCTTTTCGCGAATTAACAATTTCCAGGGCAGATCAAGTAACTTTGTGGCAAACCCAAGCTTCTTCTCGAGACTAGGGCCATCCATGGCTTGATCCGAAAACTCAGTAGCTTGCTTCTCTTGCATGTGTAAGATTATCGTCTCGAGTTGGCCGCTATCGAATTTTAAAGTGACTTTGGGGTTAGCCAAATGTACGTTTAATGTCAATCCGCCAATCTTGTGTAGGCGCGGGTGTAGATGTGGTAACTGGCTAGCCTTCCTAAGCGCCTTAGCCTCATTAATAGTCATGAGACCGGTTGACCATTTAGCATCTTCTTAATATGTAGCGTGCTATACAGCAACTAGGACGGCATTAGCATCAATCTAGGGCTGGAACAAAGTTACGTACAAGCTAACGCCTCTCCCTCTTATTCTTCTTCTTCACCCTCATCATCCTCTTCTTCATCTATTCTCCCATCATCCTCATCATCCTCATATTCGCGATCTTCCCTATCCGCAGCTCTAGATTTCTTATGAGGCCTGTCAGAATCCTGTTTTCGTTATCGCTTTTTAGTTCAGCCGTGTGTTACTGCTTGTGATTTGGCCATATTACGCGTAAAGCTTATGCTGCTGTCAGGATAGGATAGTAGAAATGGCACAAGTACTCAGGTTATTTAAGCTATTTGAATTATTTCAACTACCAGACTAAGTTTCGGTTAGTCAGCAAGCTAGCTAGCCAGCAAGCAGGGTAAGAAGCGCGATTCACTCTCGCTCAAGCAACCTTATCTTATTCCCGTACCCTCAAACCTCCCTACACCTACGCTCAGAAACAAACCGAATTCCCTATACGTCTCCCAGCTCTTCCAGCTCTCCAAGCTCTCCAAGCTCTCCAAGATGTTAACCAAAAGCATCCACAGAAAGCTTAAGGAATTGCCTTACTACCCTAACCCTACCCAGGGCCTCAATCAACATGTCAAGACCATCCTCCAAAAATTTAGAATCGATTTTGCTGAGTACAAAACCTAGTACATCTCATATGTATGTAAAGTCCCAGATCGATCTAGCATAGACTAATATTAATTAGGTCGCGTAGAGCAACTCTAGGGGTGAAAATCATTCTACTCTTGCCTCAGGCGCCAGCTATGTTTTCAGTATCGATCAGAGCCCGGTGCGCATATCTACCCACGAGTTGTCGCCTCTACATAAACCAGCTCTTAGACTAGTCCATCTTCATCTACAAGTAGACCTAGCTCCTCCCCCATACCACGTACTACAAGCATCCAAGCTGCGTCCTCATTCTAATCAACGCGACTCTCCACCGCCTGGTTCAATAGCTTCTATATCTACCTTCCAAATGGCATATACTTCTCTCGGTTCTGAGATCAGCTCGAAGTATACAATAACCCTCGACCGCGCAACATTTAATACGTTACAGAAGCTAATTAGAAGAGAATATGCTCGGATTGATAAGAAGGAAGGCTTAGGCAACTCGACGGGCAACAAGTATAATGTGCGGGGCCGCCTTATAACATTGCGCCATCATATAAATATTACGAGATAGTCCGACATCCAAAGCAGACTATCAGACCTTTCAGAGACGAGGAAGGCCCTACTTAAGGATAAGCTACAGGAAGCTTTAGGATAGCGCCTTGCTCTTACTCGCGCGAGACAGATGAAGTTGACAGATTTACCTGTCACTAGTCGATATCCGCCAAAGAATACTATTCGCCTATGTGAGCTGCTTTCCCTCGTCACCACAGCAAGCTCTTTCATCAGCCACCAACAAATGTATCAGAGCAATGTTCGACCAAGTACCCGAGCTTCTACACGCGTCTCAAAGAGCCTAGCCAACAATCGATCTGCCATTTATATTACCGCGATACAACGAAGAGTTGCCCTTACACAAGCCGCTGCAGATAAGCAAGACGAATCTGCCCGTCTTAGCAAGGAGAAAATTACTACGCAGGAGGATAAAAAGTTGCGTGCAGTTCAGGCGTTTGGCAAACTCGTTGCAGATTAGATGTTTAACCATTCTATAAGAAGATTGACAGCGCAATAGGAGGCATATAAAGAGACTATAAGAAGATTAACACCTGCAACGCGATAAAGTAGGAATATTGTTTATATAGAAGTCTCAAGGTACAAGCAGGCAAGTAGGAGGATAGCAGATGTGATTACCAATTTAGTAGCTTGTTTTGTTTTTCTATGCTTTTCTCTAGCAGGGGTTTCCTATGATAATCGTGGTTATGAATATAGATAGATTATAGATCAAGGGTAAGGGAGAATGGACTTTTATAGGAATTTAGCGTTTAAGGATAAGAGGTCTATAGCGTAACTAAAGCTTCGCTTTTCAGATACCCAATAAGAAGGATGATCAAGCAATAAACTAATATAATAAACAAGCGTTCTTGCTCGTGTTTCTAATTTAGATTGCAAGTCTACTTTATACTTGCAATATATTTTATGGTTTTAGATATTTTCATATAGATAGTAATCATTCGAGATATATCACATATCGCAAACGTTTAGAATAGTTCAAACATCTTCAATGTATTCAACACTCAAAATAGCCTTCTAACTTACAAAAATATATCTTACTACTTCTTATTAATTTAATTCCTGTATTATATCTTAGAATTCTAGAATAGTCGATATATTTAAGATACTAGATAATATGAGATTAAATATAAAGAACCCTGCTTAATTGATTAGCTTAATTCTTATCTATAAATATCTCAAAATTATACAGCAATACAATTCATCCTTCCTTTCTATTATTATTTATCATGGATAAGAATCAATCTATCTTAACTAAAGAGCATCTCAAGCTCTTTGATTCCTATCGACATATTCTACGCTCATCACCTCCTTTAGAATTAAATCAATATACAACTACTACTACTAGACGTCCTAGCAATGCTTCATTTAAAGAGAACTCCTTAATTTACACGTGTTTTAAATTAGGAATTATAAATAGGAAAGCCCGCAAGGCGAAACCCTAGTTCGAGCTACTACTTCAAAAGAGCCCTTCCTATACACGAACGTCTTTACATCATAGGCTCAAGTACCTACAGAAAAAACAAAGTGCTCGCTATAGCTCCCTACTTCAGAATCGCCTTGCCCGTATGCCAATTCAATAAGCCTTAACTAAATTGCTTAGAGGTCAAGAAGATAGCTCTTAACACTTAGTAGACTACAACGCCTGATTACTAAGCGGAGGCATATCCTACAGTTTCCTAGATAGCGAGCCTCAACAACCCTTCAAAGATACAAGTCTATACCCCACAAATCATAATACTCGATCGGTCCTTAACAGCACTACGTCTATCCTCAAGCAAGCGACAGAGAACAAAATAGGAGACCAGGGAGTGCAAGATATAAGTCTTACTTGATATAAACCAAAAGGGGGTAGAAGGAGACTAGCGATAGGTTCTACGCAAATGGATACAGCATGAAAAGGGCGCTCTAAAAGGGTAGGAGGGTATTTAGCAGGAAATGTAGTTCGGAAACAAAAAGTCTAAGATCCTATTAGAGAAAGCACGAGTTCTATAGAGACTGAATATAACTATTATGCTAAAGATGAACTAGCATAAATATTAGATATTAGTTAGATTTCTAAATACTATCCTATTCCTTAAACCTTTAGATTATTAATTATCTATAAAAATCATATAAGTATTTAATCGGCTTGGATTATTTAGAGGTAGCTAAAAGTAGCATTAATCTTCTTAAGTATATAATCTAGATAATGCAATTAGCCCGAATTATAATAAATCAGATCTTAGCATATAATTATAGTAGATTCCTGATTTTAGAATGCAAATAAAGGGATCAGCCCAAGTTATAGTAGATAGGATAGATTTCAGCATGTAGTTGTAGTGGATTCCTTAGTCTAGAATGCAAATAAAGGGATCAGCCTGAGTTATAGTAGATAGGATAGATTTCAGCATGTAGTTATAGTGGATTCCTTAGTCTAGAATGCAAAATAAGGGGATTAGCCCGAGTTGTAGTAGTTAGGATAGATTTCAGCATGTAGTTGTAGTAGATTCCTGAGTTTAGAATGCAAATAAAGGGATTAGCCCAAGGTGTAGTAGTTAGGATAGATTTCAGCGTGTAGTTGTAGTGGATTCCTTAGTCTAGAATGCAAAATAAGAGGATTAGCCTAAGTTGTAGTGGATTATATTTTAGCATATAAACCATACTCATAGTTATAGCTAAATCCAGGAACTACAACCGATTCTAGGGGTTATAAACCTATAGTTATATATTCTATAATAAAGTCAAATACCGCACACTTATTTTATTATATATTATGATCCACATGTTATTCGACCTTAAATAAAACAATTACCACATAGTTTGCTAAATATTCCGTCCTAAACCTTACATTCTGGAAAGATAAGAAATTCTGTTAAACAATAAGTACATAGTAATTGTTCCTCTCCTCCTGCTTGTAAAAGAACTCCTATACGAATAGTTATATCCCCATTACATATTCGCTCCTAATAAAGAGAAAAGGCGTCTGGAAAGACATAGACGGATATTAGTTTTTCAAATTGAAGGGAAAGGTACGCGTATAGCATCAATCGCGGGGCATCTATGTATACCTAAATACATGATGTAGATTCTTCTATATAGCATTAGCATCTATAGACTTGATTTGTATACTATCTCAACCTACCAAACAGCTCAAGCCAAGTAGCTAGTGTATTAAGAGCGTCCAACTCTGGTTTCGTTGCTCTAGGTAGCTCTAACAAGCCTTAAGTTCCAAAAGCGAACCACGTCTACAGACAATTTGCTGGCACTTTCAACCATATACCGCCAGAAAGGAAAGAAGGAGGGGCGCAGACAAATTTAGAGACCGTTTTTAATACCATAGCGAAGTCAGCCCATGCTGGAGCCGGTGCTGGAGCCGGTGCTAGAGCCGGTGCTAGAGCCGATGCTAGAGCCGGTGCTAGAGCCGGTGCTAGAGCCGGTGCTAGAGCCGGCCTGCTAGTGGAGGGCAATCCAGGTGCTGACTTTAGACTTGGGGACAGTAGTATTAACTGTAGAGGTGGTGGTAGGAGTGATGGTGTTGAGTTTGTTGACTGTAGGGCTAGGGAAAGTAGTGGCATAGGTAGCATCGCGTTACATCTATCAGGATAACATCTCGACCTAGCACCCCCTAAAGAGCAAGAATAGAGAGGAGGGTATATTTTCATATTGAAAAGAAAGATAGCCCTTTGGTTTAGATTTCCCCTATTGCGATCTAGAGGTATAGCCTGGAGAATTGATTGCTATAATGCGTTTTTTTGATAATCGCTATGTTGGCGTACATTTACCTGCCTACAGTAGCATACGCATACACTTACTAGATAGAATACTAGCTAAGCCTCCATGATTCGTAGGTATGCTGCTAGAGAAGGGCAAAGGATACCTGAATATAAAAATATAAAATCACTCTTTTAAAGTTAGAAAGGGAAACATAGCATTACATACATCCTATTTATTTGCTACCTAATCTAACTAAAAATCAAAAGGAAGGAAACCTTAGAATAGGTAGCATAAGTATGCCTACTCCTGGTACTATATCTAGTGTAACTTCTTATACTTATTTCATAATAAAAGCTACTGCTTTTAGTTGCATTATACTAATCCTTCTTAGTAGATCAAGTCTAGAACACTTTTAGCAGCTGTAATTCAATCATAGCATAGTAGTCTTTTGTTCAAATATCTTCTTTATCTAGTAAAAAGGGAGTACCAAGGAAGAATTATCATAGAAAACAGCAAGTATAATAAAATTCGCTGTAATATATGCCCCACGCAATTGAAGATAGAGTCTTTTTAAGAGTCGCTTGACTATTATATCCCCGTCTTTATAAATAAGATAATGTTATTAGAATAAAGTCATAATCATATACTAAGATATAGCAAGATTCGCCTACGTATACATATATATCCCAATAGCTTTTTCTCGGACAGAAAGCTAATAAAATAGATACAGGAAAACATAAATACTAAAAAGATTAAAGATTTACTATAGCTTAGGAGTATAGTATAAAATAGATAGAAACTTTTCTATAGGTATAAAAGTAGTATACTAAAATGCTTTCGTATTAAATAATATTAGATAATAGGCTGGTAAGGTTTATTTTAAGTAAGTTTAAATCTTATCGCAAATTTACGTTTAGTATTTTAAGTATCAAATTCTATGCTATCATAGCAAGAATTAGTTTTCACGTCTATCATTTCAATAGAATATTATATACTAAATATTCTGATATATACTAATTTCAAGACTTAAAGCAAATTTCATAAATCATATAAAGGATAAATTAAGAACTAGTTGCCTAGGCGCGAACCCCCCTTTCTATAACACTAGGTATACTAATCAATAAACGCCCCTTCCCTAAGACTCCTTCCTTATCAACTAAAAATTCTACTTTACAATATAAGCCTTTCATTCTCAAATCCTATATCTTTCCCCATATCGATAAACATATTGCCAGAATCTTCCAAGGTCTAAGGATACGTTCCTTCTATCAACTCGTGAAATGTTTAGCTTGGTGCAATAATGTCAAAATCATAGGAATAACTTAAGCCATTATATATTAAAGCTGGTATAGGTGGTTCAGACTCGAGAAAATTTAGGGGATTTAGCGCCAGTAGGGAACTAGAAGAGAAGGCAGATATTCTTCCTCCTAGAGACTCGCAAGAAGTAGACCTTTCTCTTCCTAAAGATTCAGATAAAGAAGTAGACATGCTCTTCTAAGAGCGCTCTGAACTCGATAATATGAAATCGTTTGCAAGTCCACGAAATCCTTTCGGCGGGGCAGTATTACCATCCCAGCTTTCGTCATTCCATACAGCAGTAAAATCTACAAATACAACAAGTCCGTCATTCTGTTCATCTAACCGGATAATAAAAGCTTGTTTGAAAGCCCTCCCCTTCGCCAGGATAAAATTGTTGATCTTCGTTTTGCAGATGCCAACGAAATCGTTATTAACCTCTCCCTGAAGCCCAAGCCCATTTAACAGGTTTATCATAGCTACCCCTAAGGCTTTTCGTCGCGGTCGTTCTACGTATTTATGTGCCCACATATGCCGTACGATGGTTTTTTGAACCTCTAGTAGTAGACTGTATCGATTGTTTCCGTCAATGTCGGCCCATCAGAGCGCCCCAGCCTCAAGAGTCGAATCAAGTTGCTTTATAGCCCGCATATATCTTGATGATCCGTCTTGAAATTCGAGTTTGAGTTCCTCTATTCGCTCGTTGTACCATCTACGAAGCTGTTGTATATATTGGTTGTTTTGCTGGCGTCTTTCTCGTAATAGTAGTAATCCTGCTCGGGCGCGAGGGGCTTTGCGGGATAAAGGACCTATTTTTCAGGCCAGGTAAAGATTGTAGGTACGAGGGTACTTCAAGATGATCTGAATTGTAAAGGTGGCATATATATAGGTAACGGTTATAGGCTTGACGTTAAGCATTAAGAAAGATAGAAGTCATGAAATACATTATGTCTAAGGGTAGATAAGCGCCAGCGCGCCTATAGTCACATGATAGATTTCCCCTCTTTATTTCTCGTTCTATATTATTACTCTAGCGCCACAGATAATAGACCTGCTTAGTAGGCTATGAGTACTACTATAGACATAATGAAAATGATTATTATAAATTATTAACTTACTTATTAGAGTCTATGACTACTACG
>QGMI01000774.1:0-19089 GCA_007821535.1 Lachnellula occidentalis | reverse complement strand
CGTAGTAGTCATAGACTCTAATAAGTAAGTTAATAATTTATAATAATCATTTTTATTATGTCTATAGTAGTACTTATAGCCTACTAAGCAGGTCTATTATCTATAGTGCTAGAGTAATAATATAGAACGAGAAATAAAGAGGGGAAATCTATTATGTGACTATAGGCGTGCTAGCGCTTATCTACCCTTAGATATAATGTATTTTATGACTTCTATCTTTCTTAATACTTAATGTCAAGCTTATAACCATTACTTATATATATGCTACCTTTATAATTTAGATTATCTTAAAGTATCCTTATACTTATAATCTTTACCTAGCCTGAAAAATAGGTCCTTCATCCTGTAAAGCCTCTTGCGCTTGAGTAGGATTACTACTATTACGAGAAAGATACTAGTAAAATAACTAACATATATAATAGCTTCGTAGATAGTATAATAAGCAAATAGAAGAACTTAAACTCAAATTTCAAGATAGATTATCAAGATATATATAAGCTATAAAGCAACTTAATTTGACTCTTAAGGCTAGAGCGCTCTAATAGGCTAATATTAATAGAAACAATTAATATAGTCTACTATTAGAGGTTCAAAAAACTATTATACGGCATATGTAGGCATATAAATACGTAGAACGACCGCAACGAAAAGCCTTAGGAGTAGCTATAATAAACCTATTAAATAGGCTTAGGCTTTAGAGAGAGGTTAATAACGATTTTATTAGTATCTACAAAATGAAGATTAACAATTTCATCCTAGCAAAAGGGAAGGCTTTTAAATAAGCCTTTATTATCCAGTTAGATAAATAGAATAATAGACTTGTTATATTTATAGATTTTACTACTATATAGAATAACAAAAGCTAGGATAGTAATACTATCCTACTAAAAGGATTTCATAGACTTGTAAACGATTTTATATTATCGAGTTTAGAATGCCTTTAGAAGAGTATATCTACTTCTTTATCTAAATCTTTAAAAAGAGAAAGGTCTACTTCTTATAAGTCTTTAGGAGGAAGAATATCTACCTTCTCTTCTAATTCTCTACTAGTACTAAATCCCCCAAATTTTCTCAAGTCTAAACTACCTATACTAGCTCTAATATATAATGGCTTAAGTTATTCTTATGATTTTGATATTATTATACTAAGCTAAACATTTTATAAGTTAATAAAAGGAATGTATCTTTAGACCTTAAAAGATTCTAGTAATATATTTATTAATATAGAAAAAGATATAAGATTTGAGAATAAAAGGCTTATATTATAAAGTAGAATTTTTAGTTGATAAGGAAGGAGTCTTAAGGAAGGGGCGTTTATTAATTAGTATACCTAGTATTATAAAAAGGAGGGTTCGCGCCTAGGCAACTAGTTCTCAATTTATCCTTTATATAATTTATAAAATTCGCTTTAAGTCTTAGAAATTAGTATATATTAGAATATTTAGTATATAATATTCTATTAAAATAATAGACATAAAAACTAATTCTTGCTATAATAGCATAAAATTTAATACTTAAAATACTAAATATAAATTTGCGATAAGATTTAAACTTACTTAAAATAAACCTTACTAGCCTACTATCTAATATTATTTAATACGAAAGCATTTTAGTATACTACTTTTATACCTATAAAAAAGTTTCTATCTATTTTATACTATACTCTTAAGCTATAGTAAATCCTTAATCTTTTTAGTATTTATGTTTTCCTATATCTATTTTATTAGCTTTCTATCCAAGAAAAAGCTATCGGGATATATATATATACGTAAGCGAATCTTACTATATCTTAGTATATGATTATAACTTTATTCTAATAACATTATCTTATTTATAAAGACGGGGATATAATAGTTAAGCAACTCTTAAAAAGACTCTATCTTCGATTGCGTAGGGCATATATTATAGCGAATTTTATTATACTTACTATTTTCTATAATAATTCTTCTTTAGTACTCCCTTTTTACTAGATAAAGAGAATATTTAAATAAAAGACTACTATACTATGATTAAATTATAACTACTAAAAGTATTCTAGACTTAATCTACTAAGAAGGATTAGTATAATACAACTAAAAGCAGTAGCTTTTATTATAAAATAAGTACAAGAAGTTATACTAGATATAGTACTAAGAGTAGGCATACTTATACTACCTACTTTAAGGTTTCCTTCCTTTTAATTTTTAGTTAGATTAGGTAGTAAATAAATAGGATATATGTAATACTATATTTCCCTTTCTAACTTTAAAAGAGTGATTTTATATTTTTATATTCAGGTATCCTTTACCTTTCTCTAGTAGTATACCTACGAATTATAGAAGCTTAGCTAGTATTCTATCTAGTAAGTGTATATATATGCTACTATAGGCAGGTAAATATACGCTAATATAGCAATTATCAAAAAAACGTATTATAGCAATCAATTCTCTAAGCTATACCTCTAGATCATAATAAGGGAAATCTAAACTAAAGGGCTATCTTTCTTTTTAATATGAAAATATACCCTCCTCTCTATTCTTGCTTTTTAAAGGGTACTAGGTCGAGATATTATCTTGATAGATATAACGCGATACTACCTATACTACTACTTTCCCTAGCCCTATAGTTAATAAACTTAATACTATTACTCCTACTACTACCTCTACAGTTAATACTATTATCTCTAAGTCTAAAGTCAGTACCTAGATTGCCCTCTACTAGTAGGCTAGCTCTAGTACCGGCTCTAGCATTAGCTCTAGTACTAGCTCTAGTACTAGCTCTAGTATCAGCTCTAGTACTAGCTCTAGTACTAGCTCTAGTATAGGCTAACTTCGCTATAGTATTAAAAACAGTCCCTAAATTTATCTACACCTTTCCTTCTTTCCTTTCTAGTAGTATATAGTTAAAAGTACTAGTAAATTATCTATAGATATAGTTCGCTTTTAGAACTCAAGGCTTATTAAAGCTACCTAGAATAATAAAACTAGAGTTAGATACTCTTAATATACTAGCTACTTAGCTTAAGCTATTTAGTAGATTGAGATAATATACAAATCAAGTCTATAGATACTAATACTATATAGAAGAATCTATATCGTATATTTAGGTATATATAGATGCCCCGCGATTGATACTATATATATACCCTTCTCTTTGATTTGAAAAACTAATATCTATTTATATCTTTCTAGACGCCTTTTCTCTTTATTAGGAGCGAATATATAATAGGGATATAACTGTTTGTATAGAAGTTCTTTTATAAGTAGAAGGAGAGGAACAATTACTATATACTTATTATTTAATAGAATTTCCTATCTTTCTAGAATATAAGGTTTAGGATAGAATATTTGGCAAACTATATAGCAATTGTTTTATTTAAGGTCGAATAACATATAGATCATAATATATAATAAAATAAGTATATAGTATTTGACTTTATTATAGAATATATAATTATAGGTTTATAACCCCTAAAATCGGTTGTAGTTCCTAGATTTAGCTATAACTATAAGTATAGTTTATATGCTAAAATATAATCTACTATAACTTAGGCTAATCCTCTTATTTTGCATTTTAGACTAAGGAATCTACTATAACTATACGCTAAAATCTATCCTAACTACTATACCTTAGGCTGATCCCTTTATTTATATTTTAAACTTAGGAATCTACTATAACTATATACTGAAATCTATCCTAACTACTATAACTCAGGCTAATCCCCTTATTTTGCATTCTAGACTAAGGAATCTACTACAACTATATACTAAAATCTATCCTATCTACTATAACTCAGGCTAATCCCTTTATTTATATTCTAGACTAAGGAATCTACTATAACTATATACTGAAATCTATCCTATCTACTATAACTTGGGCTGATCCCTTTATTTGCATTCTAAAATTAGGAATCTACTATAATTATATACTAAGATCTAATTTATTATAATTTAGGCTAATTGTATTATCTAGATTATATACTTAAGAAGATTAATGCTACTTTTAGCTACCTCTAAATAATCTAAGCTAATTAAATACTTATATGATTTTTATAGATAATTAATAATTTAAAGGTTTAAGAAATAGGATAGTATTTAGAAATCTAACTAATATCTAATATTTATACTAGTTTATCTTTAGCATAATAGTTATATTTAGTCTCTATAGAACTTGTGCTTTCTCTAATAGGATCTTAGACTTTTTATTTCTAAATTACATTTCTTGCTAAATACCTTCCTACTCTTCTAGAACGCCCTTTTCATACTATATCTATTTACGTAGAACCTATTGCTAGTCTCCCTCTACCCCCTTTTAGTCTATATCAAGTAAGACTTATATCCTATACTCCCTAGTCTCTTATTTTATTCTCTATTACTTACTTAAGAATAGACGTAGTATTATTAAGAACTAATCAAGCATTATAATTTGTAGGGTATAGACTTGTATCTTTGAAAGGTTATTAAGGCTCGCTATCTAGGGAACTATAGGATATACCTCCGCTTAGTAATCAGGCATTACAGTCTATTAAGTATTGAGAACTATCTTTTTAACCTCTAAGCAATTTAGTTAAAGCTTATTAAATTAATATATAAGCAAGGCGATTCTAAAGCAGGAAGTTATAGCAAATACTTTGTTTTTTCTATAGGTACTCGAGCCTATGATATAAAGACATTTGTATATAGGAAAGGCTCTTTTAAAGTAGTAGCTTGAACTAGGGTTTTGCCTTATAGGCTTTCCTATTTATAATTCCTAATTCAAAATATGTATAAATTAAGGAGTTCTTTTTAAATAAAGCATTACTAGGACATCTAGTAGTAGTAGTTATATATTGATTTAATTCTAAAGGAAGTAATAAGCGTAGAATATATCGATAGGAATCAAAGAGCTTGAGATACTCTTTAGTTAAGATAGACTAATTCTTATCTATAATAAATAATAATAGAAAGGAAGGATAAATTATATTACTATATAATTTTGAGATATTTATAGATAAGAATTAAGCTAATCAATTAAGTAGGGTTCTTTATATTTAATCTTATATTATCTAATATCTTAAATATATCGACTATTCTAGAATTCTAAGATATAATATAGGAATTAAATTAATAAGAAGTAGTAAGATATATTTTTATAAGTTAGAAGGCTATTCTAAGTGTTAAATATATTAAAGATGTTTAAACTATTCTAAACGTTTACGATATGTGATATATCTTGGATAATTACTATTTATATAAAAATATCTAAAACTATAAAATATATTACAAGTATAAAATAGACTTACAATCTAAATTAGAAATACAAGCAAGAATACTTATTTATTATATTAGTTTATTACTTGATTATCCTTCTTATTAGGTATCTAAAAAGCGAAGCCTTAGTTATACTATAGACCTCTTATCCTTAAATGCTAAATTCCTATAAAAGTCTATTCTTCTCTACCTTTAATCTATAATCTATTTATATTCATAACTACGATCATTATAAGAAACCCCTACTAGAGAAAAGCATAGAAAAACAAAACAAGCTACTAAATTAGTAATTATATCTACTATCCTCCTACTTGCCTGCTTATACCTTAAGACTTCTATATAAATAATATTCCTACTTTATCACGTTATAGGTATTAATCTTCTTATAGTCTCTTTATATGCCTCCTATTACGCTATTAATCTTCTTATAGAACGGTTAAACATCTAATTTATAATAAGTTTACTAAACGTCTAAACTATATATAACTTTTTATCCTCCTATGTAGTAATTTTCTCTTTGCTAAGATAGGTAGATTCGTCTTACTTATCTATAGTAGCTTGTATAAGGGCAACTCTTTATTATATTACGGTAATATAAATAGTAGATCGATTGTTAGCTAGACTCTTTAAGATATATATAGAAGCTTAAGTACTTAGTTGAATATTATTCTAATATATTTGTTAGTAGCTGATAAAAGAGCTTACTATAGTAACGAGGGAAAGTAGCTTATATAGGCGAATAGTATTCTTTAGTAGATATCAACTAGTAATAGGTAAATCTATTAACCTTATCTATCTTACACGAGTAAGAGTAAGGTACTATCCTAAAGCTTCTTATAGCTTATCCTTAAGTAGGGCTTTCCTTATCTCTAAAAGGTCTGATAGTCTACTTTAGATATTAGACTATCTCGTAATATCTATATAATAGTGCAATATTATAAGGTAGCCCTATATATTATACTTGTTGCCCGTCAAGTTACCTAAGCCTTCTTTCTTATTAATCCGAGTATATTCTCTTCTAATTAGCTTCTATAATATATTAAATGTTACGCGGTCAAGGGTTATTATATACTTCGAGCTAATCTTAGAACCGAGAGAAGTATATGCCATTTGGAAGGTAGATATAGAAGCTATCAAACTAGGTAGTAGAAAGTTATATTAATTAGAATAAGGATATAGCTCAGATACTTATAATACGTAGTATAAAGAAGGAGCTAGGTCTACTTATAGATAAAGATAGACCAGTCTAAGAGCTAGTTTATATAAAGGCAATAACTTATAGGTAGATATACGTACTAGGCTCTAATCGATACTAAAAACATAGCTAGTACCTAAGACAAGAATAGAATGATTTTTACTCCTAGAGTTACTCTACGCGACCTAATTAATATTAGTCTATACTAGATCGATCTAGGACTTTATATATATATAAGATATACTAGGTTTTATACTTAGCAAAATCAATTCTAAATTTTTAGAGAATAGTCTTAATATATTAATTAAGGCCCTAGGTAGGATTAAGGCAGTAAGGCAATTCCTTAAGCTTTCTATAAATACTTTTAGTTAATATCTTAAAAAGCTTAAAGAGCTTAGAGAGCTAGAAGAGCTAGGAGATATATAAGGAATTTGGTTTGTTTTTAAGTGTAGGTATAAAGAGGTTTAAAAGTATAAGAATAAGATAAGGTTACTTAAGCAAGAGTAAATCGCGCTTCTTACCCTACTTACTAGCTAGCTAGCTCGCTAACTAACTAAAACTTAGTCTAGTAGTTAAAATAATTCAAATAGCTTAAATAACCTAAGTACTTATACTATTTCTACTATCCTATCCTAATAGTAGCATAAGCTTTATATATAATATAGCCAAATCACAAGTAGTAATATATAGCCAAACTAAAAAGTAATAATAAAAACAAGATTCCAATAGGCCTTACAAGAAATCTAGAGCTATAGATAGAGAAGATCGCGAATATAAGAATAATAAAGATAATAGAAGAATAGATAAAAAAGAAAATAATAAAAGTAAAGAAGAAAAATAAAAGAAAGAGGTATTAGCTTATATATAACTTTATTCTAGCCCTAGATTAATACTAATGCCGTCCTAGTTGCCATATAGCACGCTATATATCAAGAAGATACTAAATAGTCAACTAGTCTCATAACTATCAATAAGGCTAAGGCGCTTAGAAAGGCTAGCCAGTTACTATATCTATACCTACGCCTATACAAGATTAGTAGATTAATATTAAACGTATATTTAGCTGACCCTAAAGTTACTTTAAAATTCGATAGTAGCTAACTTGAGACGATAATCTTATATATATAAAAGAAGCAAGCTACTAAGTTTTTAAATCAAGCTATAGATAGTCCTAGTCTTAAGAAGAAGCTTAGGTTTGCTATAAAGTTACTTAATCTACTCTAGAAATTGTTAATTTGCGAAAAGCTCCGAATAGAGATATCCTTATAGAAAACGCACTTATATAAAGTAGGAGCGATTAGTATACATAAAGGAAAGGCCTTCTAGTTCTCTTTTACGAATTCATAGACTATAATTAATACTACATTCTCTTTAGATAATATCTACTACCCTAACCTTATAAATGATCTTAGTAGTTTCAATACCTAAATCCTTAAAAGCATATATTCTCTCTACCTTATCTTACCTTATATAATAGACAAGCAATAGTAGGCCCTTATCTTATATATTACTACTTTTCTCGAGAAAGGAATACCTATTAACGAAATAGTATTACAATCTTATAAGTATATTCCTATTAAGTTATAGAATATCCTAACACTTTAAGAGATATACCTTATGTACTAGTATATTCGCAATTTACGGTTTAGCTTAAATATAATAAGGTCTCGCCTAGTAATAAGTAGTAGCCTCTACATATAGTATCTAAGGAAAGTAACTAACTATATAGCAAAAAGTTATCTACCTACTTAAGGTTAGAAAGTAAAGATAATAATATAGATTCTATTATATTAGACATACTAGAACAAAGATATCATATAGTCTGATTTAGTAATCTTATATAGGATATAAGTCAAGGGTTCAAATAGTCTTTATAATATTATAGTAGTACAAATACTATAGAAATCATTACTCTTTATGTTATTTTATAGTCTTAAATTCGCAAATCAACTAAAATCTCCTTTATATTAAAAGGGACATACTTGCTACATAGATAAAATAGTATAAAATAGGATATTTTAAGTGTTATTTAAAACGTTACAAATATATAAAACGGTATTACTAAGATTATCAAAGTCGTCTTTATACTAGTGCTTATATAGGTTTAAAACTTGATACCGACTATCTAAGATATTTAATAATATCTATATTCTTATACTTAGTACTAGAGATAACGTTAAGAGCTCCTTTTCTGACTACTAGCTTAAAAAAAAACCTCTCTAGTTATTACTACTAACTACTACGAGTACTATAATACTACTACGCCTAATATCAAACTCTATCTAGGTCTTACTATTTAAATACTAAATCCTTCTACTACCCTTAAGGCTAAGTCGAACTTACTATATTTTATAATACTATAAGATATAACTATCTCTCTTCTTTATGAAATCTAGTATAGTATGTATAACCTATAGCTAAGGTCCTCCTAAAGGTATAGATAATCTTATATCCTCTTTTATAAATATAAGTATTTCTAATAGTATAGAGCTTCTTCTCGTTAGAGTATACTATTAACCCTTACTCTATCTAGTACTCTAGCTGATATATAGTATAGTCTAATGCCTATCCTTAAACTAATATTACCTTTACTACTAAATGAAATCCTACTATAACTTCTAGTAAGAGCCTCGAACCCGAAATACGATTATAGTAAACTATTCGCGAATAGACCGACTAGATCATTCCTAATACTATTATAGAAATCTCTACTATAGTAAGTATAGCTGCTACTAAAGCTCTAGCTTAGGTAAAAGATATATAGGAAAGAACTTCTAATAAGATTACTTAGGCTAGTAGTATGCTTTGCGCTCCGAATAATAATACTTCAGCCTAAAAGATCCCTTTTAAAGGAGATACTAAAGCTATAGTTATTTATAAAGAAGGTTTAGATAATATTATACCTTGCGCTCCAAATAATAATACTTTAGCCTAAGAGATTTATATTAAAGGAGATACTAAAGCTATAGCTATCTATAAGGAAGGTTTAGATAATATTATGCCTTATGCTCCAAATAATAATACTTTAGCCTAAGAGATCTATATTAAAGGAGATACTAAAGCTATAATTATCTATAAGGAAGGTTTAAATAATACTACGCCTTACGCTCTAAATAATAATACTTTAGCCTAAGAGATCTATATTAAAAGAGATATTAAAGCTATAGTTGTCTATAAAGAAGGTTTAGATAATACTAAACCAGCTATCATAGATTCTATATTAGCGTATAATCATCCTAATCTAAAGTTACTTATAAGTAAGGTTACTTGTCCTATAGAAAGTCTTAATAACCCTATTTAGAGTTATTTGCCTAGCGTGTAGAATTGCCCTTAATCTAGCCTGATACTACTATAGGTATATTTCGTCTAATAATATATAATTCTTACTAATAATATATAGAAGCAACTACTTCTAAACTAAATAAACCTATCTTAAAATACTAAAGATTAAGTTATCTCTAATAAGAAAGTAGATGATAATTCTAGCGATTTCAAGATCTTACTAGATAAGATAAAAGAAGTAGCAATTAATATAGAAGAACCTAAAGCATTTAGAGACTTTCTATTATAGCCTAAGGATAGCTACTATCTAGTTTGCTATATAGAGTCTCGATTACGAGAATATGAAGGAGAATGATCTAAACTACATATAAATTTCAAGATTATACTAAATAACCCTAACTAGTAAGACTTTAACTTTCAAGATATACACTTTACTACTAAAAATGTTAAAGGTAATAGAAATTGCTATTATCATAGTCTTGCTTAGTATTATTATAGCTACGAGGACTTTTAGGGCTTAGTATGTAAGGAGCTTCTTCTATAGTATAGATATATTATTAGTTTTAGGCGTTCTTATATACAGTTCTCCTTTTATTAATACTACGAAACTAAGTCTTAAGGTTTTAAAAGGGACCTTGGGACTACAAGAAAGTAGGATAATAGTAATATACTATAGCTTGCTATGGATTATTATAGCTAGCGTATTATTAAACTAACTTAATAGCCTAATATATCTATAAGAAAACCAAAGAATACTAGATTAAGAAAATCAAAGCTAGTAACTAAGAAAAAACATTTAAGTTAAACTATAGACATAAGCTACAAATAGAACCTAAAGGCTATATTTAGCAATCTAAATGCTCTTTAGTATTTTATAGCCAGTATTAACGTAAGGACTATAGAAGAAACAAACCATTAGGTTATAGTATTCCTAAACCCTCTTACTATAATAATACTATCACAAATTGTTCTTCCTTTATCGACTATACCTTTATTAATTATAAAGCAATTATGCTTTTAAGAGTAATAGGATACTTTAACGTTAAGGCTTTACTATATTCCTAATCTATTATCTCTTCTAGGTAGTATATATATATCGCGATTAGTAACTAATAGTATTATAGAGAAATTCTACTATAGTATGCCTATACCGAATACCTTTATCCTATTATACATATATTAATATCTATAGAGAAGTACACCTTAAAGGGTATAAGAAACCGAAATAACTACTATAATACCTCTACGTAGTAAATAATCGCTTATAGTATCGCAGGCTAAATCTATTACTTAAACATAATAACCTACTATAGTTATAGAGGACTCTAGCTAGCAAATATTAGCACTTCTACAACCTATACTATTGCTATTAATGCCCTTCATATCAATCGATTTAACGTTTAATATAGCTATATTTCAAGCTATAAGGATATAAAAGCGATTAGTAGAATATAGTATAGAGCTTATATAGTAGATTTAGGCGAAAGAGAGATATATTAGATCTTAACCTTAAGCTTAAGATACAAATTATTAAGATTAGAAATAAGAAACGATTACCCTAGCCTAAACTTAATACCTTAACCTTAGACTAAGGCTTAGATTTCAAAGTAGAGCTTAAGGGGAGTAGCTTTAGAAGAGTAGCATAGAGAGAGATATAGGTACTAGCCCGGACTAGCGTACAATTAGATCTAGTCCTTTGTGGTTTTTCCTAGGCAGTATATATAAAAGGCTAGCAAATAGCTAGTAGGATAATATATATCGGTCTTATACTATTAATAAGGAAAACGTAATATTATAGTAGAGAGTATATACTATTTAGAGGTAGAGGTTTTTAGCTTATAAAAGAAGAACCTAATATATTATTTAGTTTTTGCTTTAAGTTATATAGTATGATTTGCTTCTTACCCTTCTTATATCTACCTAGGTATATTAAGTTAAATACTTATCTTCTGCCTCTATATAGGGGTAAGGCTAAGAAGTGCTATAAAGTTACTAGCATCTCTATAGTAGGTACTTTACTTTTAATATAGGTTGAAATATAAAAAGATATTAGTTATAGCTAGTGCGTTTTTAGGAATAAGGTTTAATAAGATATAGAAAAGGAACTTATAGGCTATAGGAGATATAATATACTAGAATAAGAAAAATGTAGGTATATATTAGTAGGAAGTAGGTAGAAGAGCTTAAGAAAAGTCGTTCTAAGGAGAATATACTAGAGCCTAATAACTTTTGATAGGGGTTTTGATATAATACTTATGCTATTATCATAAAGGTTTTTATTGCTAAGCGAGAAGGGGATATATAAGGAGGGGCTAAAAAGGTAGTAATAATAGGTAGGGCCTAGGTCTTAGTTACTAATATAGAAGTTTATACTAATAAGATAACTTGAGGTAAGGTAAGAATAAACTTAGGAAACTTTAAAAGTAGAGAGAAAGTGAGATATATTAAAGAGTAGTAGTAAAAGAAGCATATTAGGTTAATAATAGTCTATAATTAGGAATTCTACTACTTTTAGTTTATGCCTTTAGTAAACAAGATAGTAGTTAGGACTTTAAAAGTCTACTACCTATATGATACTTAAACTCTTCTTTAGGATAAAGGTATTAGATTCTTAATAGTAGAGACGATTAATTAGTATTAAGATAATTTGTAAAGTTTAGAATATATAGACTACTTACTTGCTATTAGGACTAGGATTATATAACCTGATCTATTCTATATAGAGCAACCTTATTTATAGAACAACTATATTAAACTCTTGATACTATAAGGTTTAGAATGATTATTTTGCTATATAAGTACTACCTGGCTTTACGAATCTATTTTCATACTAGTAGTCGTAGACCCTACTAGTAAAGGGTAGCTTAATATAAGCTTGCTCTTTATATATATTTATATCAAAGATAGCCGTAGATTAGATTAAGGGTAGTAATATAGTAGGGAGAGTTAATATCTCTATTATAGGTCTAAAGTTTCGAATCTAGAATAGTATAATAATATAGATAAGAGTAGGGGTAGTTAGTAGAAGCAGGAGGTCTATTCTAAAGGTTAGTTCTATAGTACTATTAAGCCTAAAGGGTTAGTCTAGCGCTATAAATAAAAGTAGTAGTATAGGAGATAGGTCTTATAATAGGTTCTCATATTAAGCGCGAGAAAGAATACTTATAAATAGCAGCAAGGAAATATATTCCCTACTAGGGGTTTAGGCTATCTAGACTATATATATAATTCTTCTAATATTACAACTATATAAAAGGATATTTATAGTCTCTATCTTTATAGTCTTGTATTTATTAGTATCTAAGTCATTCTTAAAGAGCTCTTAGGTTATAAGATAGAATACCTTAAAGGTTATATAGATAGGAGTTATAGTAGTAGCTATAGCTACGCTATTAAACTCTTTAGTACCTATTATATACTAATATGACTATATACCCTAGAAGGTAAACTAGAAATATAACCTAATGATTTCTCTTATAGGCTTAGTTATAAGCAACCTTGAAACGATATGTCAAAAACCCGTAGAGTTAAATAGGTAGGACGTTATACTATACTCTAGTATCGTAATCCTAAGATACTAAAAGGTATATAAGACCTTAAGAATCTATTTAGAGGGCTTATTGCGAATAAAGGGGTCTATAAAGCTTAGTAAGAATCCTAGAAGGGATAAGAGAGTTTAAATATACTAGTAGTTTATAAGATTACTAATGTTTAATAGTACTTATAAAAGAGGGAGCAGTAGTATATATCGATCGTCAAGTACTCCTAGTAGTAAGTTAGATCTAAAAGTAAGATACGAGCGAATTCGAAGTCTATGATAGGCGAAAAGTTATATTTCTTAGTATTTGCGTATTTATATATAGCGCGAATATCTGCTATAGAAATGCATATATCCTAGTAATAATCTAGGAAAAAGGTCATATGACTCTTTATAATTAGGTATGCTACTAAAGTGTCGGTATATTAGCTACGAGCTTCTGATTTTACATGTTTTGCCTTAGAGGCTTTATACCTCTTATTAGCCTAGGCCTAGATTGCTTGTATTATTGCTATGAGTTGTATTATATCAGCTTGGGTCGCCATCAAGTGTTTGGTAGAGATCATTTATAGTAGGTTAAAGTCCGAAAAGACGTTAATATCTATATTATATAAAGTAGTATTAACTAAGTTGAAAGTCTTATTCTAATTAGAAGGATCTATATCTAGGGCTAGGTAGTTGTATATAAGGATTATTTAGGGACTTGATAGGCTAGACGGGTAGTATAATATTAATAGGGTTCGGGTTCTAGTACTTATATTAACTAAATGACCATACGATATTAAGGTTATACCTAGAGAAGTCTCACGCTATTATTATAATTAGATTAGATTATAAACTAGTCGAATAAGAAACTACTTACTTTAGGTAAAGACTCTATTTCTGATTCTAGATTAAATATATATAAAGGTAAAAGATATCTCCTTTGAATGTGAATTTATATGCTAATCCTATTAGTTAGAGGCCCGATTTAGTAATAAGCCTACTTATAAGATATAAGTGTCATTTGGAGCTTATAGCTACTCTTCTGCCTAAGACTAATAGTAGAGTTATTCATAGAAGCGCCTATTAATATAACGCTACTAATAAAAGAAAATCAATTGTTAGTTTCTAATTCTTTAGGGCTAGATTTCTAATTATAAGATTAATAGTAGGAAAAGCAGTCTTTAAGCTAGTTCTTTACTTTGCTATTATCTTTAGGCAAGGTAGGTAGAGTAAAGATAAAGGTTGATTTTAGATAATGATTTTATAGGCAAGAAGTATACCTTAACTAAGTTGGTATAGTCTAGTAAGAAAGTGTTAGCCTTATAAAGCTGTTTATTAGCAGGATAATATAAGAAATATATAGCCTCCTAGTACTAGTTAATTATAGCTATTAAACCTTGCTAATTAAATATTAAATTGATATTTAGTATTAATAAACCCTTCCTACTCCTTTCTTTTAAACCTTATAAATTTTGTATTATATCATAATAGAATAGGTATGCACTAGGGTCCTATAGAGGTCTACTTTGCGATACTAATAGTAGAATCAAGGCAGTAAAAGCCTCCCTCCTAGGGTCGCTATAGTAATCATCAAGTCTGTTACTAAATTCTTTATAACTTATACTACGACTAATAGTATTTAAGACGTTTAATAAGTACTTAAAAGAAAAGAAGCTAAGCAATATATAAGAGAGGTAGAGATTGATAGTATCTATTTTGCTATATGGCTTGCTTTGCCTAGTATAGTACGTATTCTTATAATATAGAAACTAGCAACTAACCCTTTATAATAGATATAGTAGCTATTTACTACAAATCAAAGCTCTATACTACTAGGCCTAGATATAGCTGATACTATACCTTAGTATATACTGACGCTCTCTAGTCCTCTTCTGCCAAGTCCTTAATAAACGTTTCCTAGTAAGGCTATATATATAGTTACTTTAGAAAGCTATTAAAGTACCTAGGTATTATATAAAGTATAAAAGAATAAGGTATCCCTAATAAACGAGTCTCCGCGAATATAACTATATAAGCTAACTTGAATACGTAAAACCTAGCTTACCTAGATATAAGTAATATAAAAAGCAGCTATACTTATTGCTAAAGCAAAGGCTTTCTTTTAAGTTAATCAACTATATATAACGCTTTAGACTTCAAGTTATAAAGGATAGTTTAGGGCATAAAGGAAGGGCGTTTATAGAGAATAGATTATTATATAAAGGAAAGGTATTTATAGAGGATAGATATAGTATAAAGGAAAGGTTATTATAGAAGCTAGATATCGCATAAAGGAAAGGGTTTTATAGAGGATAGATATTATATGAATAAAGTAATAAATGTCTATTACTACTTTGCGGCTACGAACCTACTATTAAATATCTAATATTCTAAAGTTATAAGTAGCTCTATTACCTAGTACGTCCCTATACTCCTAAACCTCCCTATATAGTAATATAATATTATATGTTTTATAGTTCTATTTCTATATCCTGATAGTTTAGTTTAGCTAATTTATATACTTAGTATTATAAGTATATTATCAGTTTTATCTATACTATCTTCTTTACTAACCTTCTCTATTAGTCTTTCCTCTACCTATAAAGTTTCCTACTATAAAACATCTTCTATTATACCTTTAACTTCTTATAATTCATCTCCTTTAAATCTATCTTTATATAGGGATAAGCTTCATATACTAGATTCTAATACGTTTTCTAGTACTAAAATTGATAGTCGAGATTATAGTAGTATATCTTTTAAAGGCCTTATAAGGCAAATAAGTTAATTGTTATTCTAAGAGTAAAGAGGGCTAAAAAAGGCTATAGGATAAGTATTAGCAGATAAAGATAAGAAGGAGGGTTTATATACTATTTAAATCTTCAACTAGACTTATAAGCTTATCTATAACAAGATTTTCATTTAGTAATACAAGGCCCTCGGCCATTTTTATAGTATCAAGCTATTTAGTATAGATAGATTATATAATCTAATTATAGCTATAGCTTCTTATTAAGTTAATATCACGAAGATACCCCTAGCATAGAACTACTTAAAGCTAGTCTTTAATAAAATACGTCAACCGAATCTACTCTTATTTAACTAAATTTATCTCTTCCTCTACTTATTATATTCAGTACTAGTTATCAATTGCCTAGATAGTCTTAAGGTAAAAGGGGATAATTAGCTCTAGTCCTAGGAATAATATGCTCTATCTCTTATATTCTAGTTCCTATAAAGCAAGGTTCTTACTTGACTCTAGTGATTCTTTTACAAAGTTATTAAGATCTAGAATTAGTAGTCTATAGTAGTTAGGCAAATAAAGTTAAAGTTTATTATATATAGCAACTTCTAGTATAATCTTTTTCTCTTAGTTCTACAAAGTTATGAAGATATAGCTAGCCCCTTTATTTCTAGTATATTCTAGATGTTTATAGACTTTCTAGTAGGCCTAGGCCTTAGTAATAGAATGTCTAAGTATCTTGCTCCTCAAATGCTTAAGCTTAAGTTAAATCTTACTATAAAGCTAGCTTACAATCTTACTACTATCTTGCTAGTACTAATCTATTAGAGACTTGTTAAAAAAGGTAGCATAAGAGAGTAAATCTTATATTTGCCATTCTTCTTACTCTTTTAGTTATTTATATTTCTTATCCTTGCTATTAAACTTTTTATAGTTCTCTAGCTCTTTTTATATATCAAATAGCCGTTTTGATATATCAAATAATAGCTCTAGTTTAACTAGACGTTAGAGTTTCTTATAAGACTTAAATGTAGTAGAGATAATATCATATTCTTTTCCTTCTTCTTCTTTTAGAAATTTAAAATACTACTATTTAGATTTTATAAGCACTTGATAATATATATTAAGTTTCTTTATTAAGGTATCGTACGTCTGATATACCTTAGTATAATGCCTTTAAAGACTCTTTCTAAGACTTATCTATATATTATAAGCCTATTAAATGCTTTGAATATCAAGTAAAATGAGCCTATTTCGAGCTGATATATGTCGTAGAGTTGATATAAGTAGCGCTTTTATTGACTAGTCTCTTTTATTGCCTTCTCTATTAGATCTACTAACTAAAGTCGTAGAAATAGAGCTATATTGGAGTTAGCAGCCTAGTTTATACACGTAAGTATAAAAAGCATTTAAGCAAATACTATATAGTCTATCGAATAGCCCTTTATTGTTTATTTAAAGCTAAGGGCTAAACATATATATAATATTATATTGTAGGAATAGTTTAGCATTAGGCAGTATACAATTAATAACTACTTAGATTAGCCTTAAAGTCGGGCTATATTATTCACCTATAAACATATTAGCATATCTTAAAGGTATCTTATAATGATAAATACAACCTATTAGCCTAGTTTTATCCTTCTTTATAAATGATTTAGGCTTAGGTCGGTTATTCGTATATATAGCTACAAATTGATTACTATAAGACTAAAAGGTCTTGGTTTTATCTGCTCCTATAAAATCCAGGTCTAGACTAAAGTCTCTAGCCTAATTCTTCGATTTAATATATCCTAAATAATCCTTCCTAGGTTTAATAAGCAACTTTCACTTATATATACCAAACTTAGATTCTAGGCCATTGCTATCTAGCTCCTTAGTATAAGATAGAGGACTATTAAATTCTAATAGAGTTCTATCTACTAGCATAAAGACTTTCCAGCCTTAAAAATTATCAATATCCCCTTTTTTCTATCTAGACTATTAGAGATTACTATTAACCAAGAATATAAAAACACTATTATCTCTTTCTACTTAATATATACAAGTAGGATATAAACGTGAAAGGTAGGCTCGTTAATACTAGTTTAGCAAGTCTTCTACTAATAGTAGTAGAAAGGCTTTAGTAAGATAGATAATATTATATACTTCATTAAAAACAAGATCTAAGATATATAGCTAATTCGAAAAAGCATATCTAAATTGTCTTTTAAAATCTAGTATAAGTATACCTATATTTTATTAGATAGAAGATTTAAGTATATCATATTTAATTCCTCTTAATATTCTACTATATTCCTATCTATGCTTATAAGTAGTAAAAATATCAATTAAAAAGGCGATTTTAGGCTTTAAAGGTATACTAGGGAAATAACTAAATTCTTAAGCTAAGATATTCAAGTAAAGGCCTTAGAGAAAAGTTAAAGATAGTAAAAGCATAGAGACTATAAGACAAGAGTATAATAGAATTGAATGTTTAGTAGTATCTAATAATAGTCAGACTATTAACTACTCATTAATTACTCGTTAACTAGAAGCGACTTATATAAGGAGCTAATAAAAAGGATCTCATGATATATAGTTTAATAGTTAATATGATAGCAAGAGAAGCATTTATAAGCAATAATAGTAAGGTTTATACCCTTTAAAAGCTAAGGTAATAGTTATAGTAAAGCTTCTATAAAGATAGGTATCTAAAACTCCTAATTCTAAGCTCTATGTTGTTAGTTAGATTCTACAAGTTTGATTTCTATATCGGTTCTTAAACTAAACTATAGAGGAAGTAGGAAGTCTGGATTTGACTAGTTAAGACTATTAATATAGGAATAGTTATTATCATTAGAATTATTAGTTATTAATCTATTTTGATTATCAAGCTTAATATTATTAGACTAATAAACGTTTACTATAAGTCTAGAAAATATAAGACTAGTAGTATTGCAATCTTGATATATTTAACAGCAAATAGAGGCTCGATTTCTCTTAATAATACTAGTACTAGTCCGATTTTGGTATATTTATACTAGTAGCTTCTTGACCTAATATCATATAAGAAGGTATTTTCTATTAAAGGACGTTTTAGAGTCCGGATAGAAGACAAGAGCTATATTAGAAGTGA
>QGMI01000773.1:0-19097 GCA_007821535.1 Lachnellula occidentalis | reverse complement strand
GGCACTGTGAGCAAAGCGAGCGAAGGAGGAAGGACCGGCTATTAGTGGTTAAGAGCCTAGAATAGGGAGCCTGGAGCCTGGGTTAATAAATAAGTCGGGCCCTCACTGCGTATTAAGTCTCAGCCTATCGACGCTGATGACCCCGCCATCGCCTGAAATGGGGTCACAAATGACCCCTCCAGCTCCTCGTGGTTGTTTCACCTTCTATTTGTTAGGTCTTTTGATTTCTGCAGTTTTCCAATCTATACACTCAATCCGATTCCTAGATTATACACCTAACTCTTGTTTCTTTCTATTCCTTATTGTCTACCATGCAAGGTAGTTTATACATATTCCTCGTAGGTAGATCTTACAGGTTCTAACAATTAGTCAAACGTCCTGTAACCGTCGCTAACAGTGAGTCCCGGGTCGCTTCTCAATTGCGGCGGGCATACTTTAATAGCACTCTTGCTATCTTGGGGGTGAGACATAATATCATCTAAATCTATCCGCAACAGTTTACAATAACGATCCAGGTCTAAATCGTTCGGTCCTTCTCCCCAAGGCTGTTTGTTATTCGCCAATTAGCAAGGATACACTCATAGATTATCCCAACGTCGTCAAGAACTAACTCACATTCTCAATTTCCAAGCCAACCTCAGCAAGTGCAAACAAGGCATATGCTGTCACAATAGTCACGGCGACACTCCACCACTTGAATTCGCCCCACAGCTGACTGGGCAAGGCGAAGACAAAGATCCAGACAATACGGGAGATGGCAATATTATATCCCAGCGGGACAGGCGTCCGGAGCAGACGCTCGCAGGCCGAGATGATGCTTGTGAATGCATCTACGTGAGTGAGCAGGTGGGTGAGGACTTGCGTGTCGAGGATATTGGGCGAGATGAGACGGTAGCGTTCAACGGCAGAAGAAAGATGCAGCGTCAAGGTTACTGGATGATTAGTGGCCGTATAATTGTACTATAGTCAAAGGTCAGCATAGTTCGAAATGGCCAGCCTAGGGAGTTTACGACATTCGGAAGATGAGCAAGGAGCGGCTCTAGGTCGAGCATTCGCTCCATTCTCTTTCCCCGCGAAGATGGTGTTTCAAGGCTACCGCGAGTGCGTGCACGCATTCTATCACCTCTACCTTGTCGGGGATGTTGTTCGTGCTGTCCGTTGGGTCTGCGGGGGGGAGCGGGACATGCAGCCATATTGTTCGCGCAAAGTTTCGTGAATCCGCAGATAATTTATCCCATTGTATCCGCCCTTCCCACCAACGGCTATAGGACGATTGCATTCGAAAAGTAATGGCGAGACCGACTATAAATCTTGCGTTGCGTTAGGTTGGTTGGTCCAGAGGAAAGGTGCTGGAGGGGAAGCAATCTACCCGAATATAGGGAACAAAACCGGGGAGTGCATCGAATGCTCGCTCTCGAGATATTCTGAAAAGCCGCATATGAGGGCAGCTACAGCTCCAGAGAGAAGTATCTATGTAGAATGAGACTCAGCGATTTGGTTGCTCTGTGGCAATGCAGTCAATCATACCTGTGGGACGATTTTGGCAAATGCACCTCCCTCCCATCTCAGCGAGTATGGAATCCACATTGCTTGTTTCCTCTTCTCTCTCTGGCCTGCGTGCCATTCTTTCAGTGTACGATAGGGGTAATGATGTTGACTCCTCATGTTTGCTCTGGCGGTTTTGTGATATGGATAAGAATGACTGGAATCCCGCCTTCTTGGCTCGTTCCTATAAGTAAAAGTACCCTACCGTATGCGGAATAACGCGGAGAACCCAGGCGGCAGATTGGCCGTGTTGAGTTGCATATCCCGTACCTGCGTAACTAATTGCAGAGAGGGATTTATATTTGTGGGTTGTGGCGTGATTTTTAGAAAGTCACCCATTGGAGAGCCCATCAGGCCGAGGCCGGACGTACAGTGGTCATAGGGCATAAAATCGCAAGATAGAACTGGTTTTCTGAAAGTCAAATAGTGTTCTTGCAGAATGCAAATATACTACGTGTAAATCTTTTCTGTCAAGGGCTGAGCTAAAGCCTTTAGTAGTTATTATTGGCTCCTTTCTTGACCACACATTAATGCCAGGATTCTTGTCGTTTCATGTTCTGGTATATGAGGGACCCAGGAAAATACCCGTTTTTTAATCGGCACTAGATGAGGGGTGTTAAAAGTCGAACTTGATACTGTAGTAGTCACGTTGAGAACGATATGAGTCCTTTGAGAGTTCCTGGCATTCTTAAGCCATAAATCCGAGGTACGAATTTCACGTCAAATGCCTTATAGAGTTCCAATGTGGTTACCAGGAAAGACCCTAGAATGGTATTTAATTCGCGCCAAATATCTTGTATATCCCAAATTCAAGGCAGATCTTGCCATTCTTTTTTCATGGCGACTTGGAATTTCCTGGCCTGGTCCATGGTTAGTCAAGTGGGACAAATGAAACGCCCATAGAATGTACTTACCCATACAGTAAACTCGTCTTCTTTCCCCTCCCAATTCTTCACCAACAGTTCAGCAGCCGCAAAGCCGGTAAAGAAACACTCATCCATCCTCTTATCAATCCCAGCCCCATCTAGCTCGTAGAATGCACTGGCCAGTTCGTCTGTTATATCAGGGATTTTCCTGAGAACGTCCATCACCTCATCCACGCAGTTGATGATTCCAGTGTCTTCGTCTGGTTTTGCCTCGATTTCGCGACGTGGCAGGTGAGGGAGGGTCTTGAATCGGCGTTTTACCACCGCTTGGTACATGAGTATGACAAGCCTCAGTCTCTTCTGCGCGGAGTCCAATCTAGGGCGGATCTTGTCTGGATCTTCGGAGGAGATGTGTCGTTGGGACGCAAACATGCTATCCACGGCATCCTGAGCTGAAGTATCCGCCCCATCTGTCTCCTCCTCGGCAGTCTCGTCTTCCCCATCAGATTCATCGGATTCCTCCTCTCCCCATTCCTGCAACTCCTCGAGCGCATCTTTCAGTAGATCTCGGTATTCATCTGCCTTCTTTATCATCAACCCAGCAATGCCCAGTTTTCTCAACTCTGCTACGCCATCACAGGCCTCCCATAGCACACCTGTAGATGCCAAACTGCCTTTTCCCCCAGTCTTCCCAGTGCCATTCTTGAGGTCTTCGCTCAGCGTTTTCCCGTCGAGTGGTATAGCCTTCACAAGCGTTCCCAGTTCCATGAGAACCTTTTTTGCCCTCCACTGCAACTCGGCGCTCATGGCCTTGGTGTATTTGGCGGCATTGCAAAGCTCGACGGCTGAAGCAAGGCCGGGTAGAGGCCCGGAGACGAGTTCTCGCAGGACGGTGCTGATGGCGGAGGCGGTGAAGGGTTTGTTGATTATGAGGAGGGATAGTTTGGTGGAGTGGGCTCGTATTAGACTGGCTGTGTCGTGGGCGAGGTCGAGGGCGTTGATATTGCTGTTGGCATTGCTATCTTTTGGGGAGGAGGATTGCAGTTGGACAATTAGAGCAGATATGGTATCGACTGTTGATTTGAGAATTGCAAGGTTTTGCTCAGGTGTGATCTTGGAGCTGGCCATATTGGTATTTGATTGTAGAGCATAGAGTTACAATACCATGCATCGCGCAGGGAGTCATATAATTGTGTTGGAAGAATTCTATGTGCGGGCTTCCATATGCGTGCAGGTGGGGTTTCTAGGCGGGTCGGTGATGCGGGGTTCAGGTTTCCATACGCGTGAGCTGCCTTCTGTCAACAATCAGCAACGGCACAACACCATGAATTGCTGACAACTCTCCCAACGCCAAGAAAGCATATCCACATCTATCATGGCTCCAGCTCCAGCTCACAGACGAACAAAGTCCTCTGGCGCCGCTCCCCCAGACCGCACCCTCATAATCGACAATGGCGCATATACTCTCAAAGCAGGCTTCTCTTCCCCCACCACCGAGAAGCCCACGCCGTCCATAATACCCAACTGTATGGCGCGAGATCGCGAGAAGAAGGTCTATATAGGATCACAGTTGTCGAAATGCAGAGACTTTGGCGAGATCGTCTTCCGCCGCCCTGTCGACAAAGGATACCTGGTCAACTGGGAGGCACAGAAGGAAATATGGGAGCACGAGTTCTTCGAGGACAAGGCGCCACTGCATTGCGATCCCAGGGAGACGGGCCTGATCTTGACGGAGGCACCGAATGCATTACCACAGCTGCAGACAAATTGCGACCAGGTTGTGTTTGAAGAGTTTGGATTTGCAAGCTATTATCGGTGTACTGGTATGTTTTGGTTGATCTTCTGTGTTGGGATTCATCTGGGAATGGGAATCAGAAGGAGAAACATGAATTACGATGCTCACCAAGTAATTTAGCTCCAAGTCTAAACGCATACAACGACATTCAAGCAATATTCCCCGTCCCACCCCGTGCAGCTGCAGCTGCAGAGCCCCAACCCCAGCCTCAGCTCCCCGCCGAGATCCTCCTCCTAATCGACTCCGGCTACTCCCACACGACCATCACACCGCTCTTGCTGGGAAAACCCCTTCAAGCCGCCGTTCGCAGACTTGATGTGGGGGGGAAGCTCATGACCAACTATCTCACACGTCTCCTATCCCTCCGCCAATACGATATGCGCAACGACACCTACCTCGTCAACGAGATCAAGGAAGCTACCTGCTATGTATCAAAAGACTTCACAGGGGACATGACACGGACATGGAAGGGGCCAAAGGGGGACAGGAGGCCAGAGTATGGTACAAGTGGGGGAATAGCAAAAGATTACATCCTGCCCGACTATCACAACCGTTCCAAAGGATACGTGCGGGACCACGACCCGACCGCTGCCGGGAAGCTGAAAGCATTAACAGCGGGGAAACCTGCTGATGCAGCGGAGGATATCCTTACCCTACGAAACGAGCGATTCTCTGTCCCAGAGCTACTTTTTAACCCGCCTGATATTGGCATCAGACAGTCCGGCATTGCTCAAATGATTATGGAAAGTTTGTCTCAGGTCCCGTTTGGCCTTTGGCCTGGATTTCTGGCGAATATCATTGTCGTTGGTGGAAATGCCAATATCGAGGGGTTCGTTTCTAGACTTGAGCTGGAGATCAGGGCACTAGCCCCTGCGGAATGTATTGTCAGAGTTGGGAAGCCGGCTGATCCGATGGTGAGCACGTGGCAGGGCGGTGCAGCTCTCGCAAAGGATGTCGATGTGTTAAGTAAGCTGTCTGTTACGAAGCTGGAATACGAAGAACATGGCGCGGGGTGGGTAGCGAGGAAGTTTGGGGGAAGATAGGGTAGCATGGTATGAAGTTTGATACCCAAGACACTCTATCAGATTTTTGCAATAACTGATTGGACTCAAAGCTGCAAGTGCAGCAACTTCCGCCGCATAATGTTTGCCTACTACTCTAGTTTGATGGTGGTCAGCCAATTATTACTTCTTGTCCTACTTGCATTGCGAAATTCGATTTCCTAGGTTCTGCTCGTCGTCACGTTGGGCTGGTTTCCCCCAACTGGGGACGGCCACTCTGAATCATATTGGTAGAACTTATGATTAGGTGGAAAGTGGAGGCCAGAAGCTGCGTCTTTTAGAGTTTCTACTAAAAGCAGCGCTAGAACAGGCCTAAATTTATAGATCTTCACTTTATAGGGGTATCCTTCACTCCTTTTCATAGACCTCTTTACATCATGAATCGCTTCATTTTATGAAGATTCATAACTCTTGGCCTCGCTCTCTACTGTCAACGTCTCGCGGAGTTGCTTCTTCTTCTGGTAGGAGATGAAGATATCAGTTGCAGGCTTGAAAGAAGCAATCAAAGCGTAGTTAGGAGGAGCGGAGAGGTTTGTGCAGGTTTGGCAGGGGATCTGGGAGTAGCACTAGGAGCAACGTGAAGGGAAATAAATATAGTGAGGATTTCTTTGTAGATAGGGGTTGAGTGTGGGGCCGCAACGAGTATATGACTGGCTCCTGCCACCCTTATCCCTTGTAATTCAGCGACACCTTCAACTCGATATGGGAATTAGAATACTTGCACACCAGTCGCCTGACACATTACAGTAATCTGGGCCGCTTTCTACACCCAAAGCGATCCTACCTACTGTGGGGTGGCGGGGAGACTACAGTAGGCCCTAGGGAGATTAGCTGGGGAAGTGCGGGGTAGGGGTCGCGTCTTATTGATTTGAGTGTTCCACCCTGTCTTCTTTGCACCCTGTCGTCTTTACTTTCTTCTCATCATAACCTTACCTACACCATCCCATCCATCAGCCCAACCATGGTGGCTATGGATCAGAATATATCGACCGGTGCAACGTCGGACTATGCATGCATCTTTGCAAAGGGTAAGTCCTGGTATCTGCTAGCAGTCCATACCCCCCAGTATGAACACTTACCTATGACGGCCAACGCTGACAGCTTCTTTACAGGAGGAAGGTCAAATGGTGAGAATCTGTTGGCCTTGAAGCCAGATCCAAAACCCAGTGGGAATTCGGATTGACCTTGCTCTCGCAGTGATCGTACCCTGCCATGTTGCTCGATTTGCCAAAGGACGGGGCAAGAATGCAAATACCCTTCAGAGGCTATGAAGCCAGGACCTAAGATAGGTGATTTACACCGAAGTTGTTATGATACGTTAGCTAAAAGAGGTCTTGCCAGGGTCTTCGAAAAGGAGTCGCAAGAGGGCGCGGTCAGGTAGTTTGGAGACGAGGACGATTCGGAAATCACGACAAAAGTCGACAGAAACTTCCAACCATACAAATTCTCACCATGATCTGGATATGTCAACCCGGCTGGACGATGAAGCCGATAATCAGCGGTCAAACATGGCCCTGGACAACTATCCACTTTCCCCTGCGACAACGCCGCTTGATATCCGAACTTTGGCATATCTTGTACACCCATCTCATGACATAGCATCTGTCCATGAAATTGGTAGTAGTCCCTCTGACATTGAAATGGGCGGAGAATCTATCACAGCCACCCAACCACATACCATCGCACATGCCTGCTCTGTTCTTGAAATCTCTGGGCAGGCATTGTCAAAATAGTAAATTATCCAAACTCTTCTTGCAGCGATTTTTCTGCATCCTCACCCACTGACTGCGGGATTATTCAGCATCGAACTTTACTTCGATAACGTTACAGCGTTCTCTTTGTTTCACCGACCATCCTTCATATCTAAAATGGAGCATATCTCGTCATCATCAACCCTGATTGCTCTTCTGGCTTCAATTTGTTCTCTTTCGGCGAGGTTTAGACCAGACTCTGGGCAACTCGACTTGGAGGATGAATATTTCAACCCAGTTACCTTGTCTCATTCACCTCATCATTTCGAGACCATCGCCCAACACTATGCAGAGGAGGCACTGAAAGAATGTTCCGATAATGCTCCCTCATTATGCCTTCTGCAAGCACTCGTACTTGTCACATTTCAGCGTTTGACCAAAGGCGTTCGTGGTGCAGCTTGGAGGGGCCTCGGTGTATGCACTCGAGCAGCTTATGAACTTGATCTCCACCGCGTCGACTGTGATAATGTCCCAGAAACAGAACAGATAACTGCGTGGTGTGATATCGAAGAGCGACGGCGAACTTGGTGGGCTATATGGGAAATGGATACTTTTGCAAGTACCATTAAGCGGTGTCCCACGGGGATCGATTGGTCTGATAACGAAACTCGCCTTCCTGTTGAAGACGAATACTGGTAGGTCCATTCTCATACACAAAGGCTTTCTCTGCGGGTTTTTAAGAGCTAGAGTATATTCCAGAGGCTTATATGCGGCCTCCCAAGACCGCTCTCAGGCCCCCACCTTTTTCCCATGACTGTTCCATATGCTAATTCGTTGGGACAGGTACAAACGAGAATATCACGGCAGTTGCTTTTTGGAAAAGAAGCCGAATCATAGACTGGCTGCACTCCAGCAATGCAAGAATAATGGCAAAAAGGCATGGTTTCTAGTGCTGAATTCATTCATGCGCGACGGACATGTGGCGTCCCATTTTAGGAGTCCACGGCCCGGTGATGGAAGATATGGATCATCAAGCGTCTCACGGAAATATGTTGCCAAGGATACAGCCGACAAATTGGCTATTCTTGCGAACGCGCTGACATGTTTTGGAATGGCTCTACCGAAGGAGCTGCAGTATCGAGACGAGTTCCTGAGTTTTACCTCGAGAGATCCATCTGCAGTTCACGCAACCAGGGAACTTCACTGTGCGAAATTCAGCATTCATGTTATGACTCAACTAGCAAGGTTGATGATCCACCACCACGATGCGTATCAAGGTGCGCTCGAGGATTTGGATCTACCAGGTGCTACGCGTAGGGAATATCGAGCCTCATCAGTATCGGATGCCCCAAGCCTCAAGTCTGGCCCTCAAAGGAAAGGTTTCCAGGAATGCATGGCAGCCTCTGATGAGCTTCTATCGATTGTGAGTCGAAGCTCTCAAGATCACGTTCGATACGTGAATCCATTCGTAGCGAGCACAATTTGGTAAGCTTATCCTTATACCCAAAATCATGATTCTGTCTATGGGAGCTGAGGAGCCCATATGGAAACTCCCGAGCCAGCTCCTAGGCTCCTTGACTTAATCCCATGATCCAGCTTTTACTATGCTAATACGTCGTAACGTCTGTCAGGTACGGTGCTGCAGTCCACTTGACGTGGAAAGTCCTTGCTCCCCCAACCGAGAACGCCGAACTTATATTTTCCAAATACGAAGTTATGCGGATGAGTTTTGACGAAGCTACCGCCTTTTGGGACCTGCCCAAATCCCTGAGTGTGAACCTGCGGGCCATGGAAGAACAGATCGTGAAATTCAAGTCCCCGAGACGTTTCAGTACAAGTTATTATAGCACCGGCCGCCCAAATCCCAGTTCTCATGACAGATCTCGCAGCCAGGTCGAACGGAGATCTTCCGCGCCGCAGTTTCCAGCTGTGAGCGTTGAGGAGACATTTGACGGCAACGTCATACCAGCCATGGACCCAAGTAATCTGAACTCTGGAGACAGGGAAAATCTAACACACCACGTGGAAACGAATGTTGGAGGAACGGAGGCCGAGGATTCATTCTTTGCCAAGTCAAACGATGAATTTAATTTTGACCTTTTCGTCCCCGCTAGTTTGTCGACTTCACTTCGTGATAATGTTATTGCTCCGAGAGGGTTATGGGATGATCTTGGGTTGGATATGGAGTTTGCTGCTGACTCGGAGTTTCGGGGTCTACTTCAATGATGTGAATAAGTGTAAGAAATGGTTCTTGGCTCTACCAAATGTATGTTATGAATAGGATATGGATCTACTTTAAAAAATAATTGCAAATACAGCCTTTCTCTCCCGCCTTACAACTATAGTATGCCAGCCAGCATAAGACCACGCACCATGGTACGAGCTTTTATCCCGTATTAGTTCTACAAATTTTATTCTTCTTCAGGTGGCTGTGACCGCTCAAGGATAGCATTAACGTTCTTAGCCATAGACATGAAACCTTGCATTATTAGCCCACCTTACCTGTTTCCTTTACTTTGAGACAAATTAAAACGCGGGAAAGCAACGGAAGGGTTCATGAGTAGGGGGTTTTCTTCTTGTGTGATTACTCTAGTGCTCTGTTACGGGGCAACTCTACGGCGCAGATACTGTACTGTACCGAGATTCGGGCGAATTTGGAGATGGGGCGGCAAGGCTTGCCGCAATGGGAAGTACGGCATACTTTGCTTTATTGATTCTTATATTGCTTCTAGTAATTTCCCCACAGGTTTAGGGGTAGCACGGGTAATATTTATGAGAAATATTCATTAGACGATTTCAAATTAATAGGTATTTTGCTCCGGCTAGAAGAGCTGGGAAGTTTTTTAGATGTAAGATTCAGGATTTAAGCCGAATTTGAAGCACGTAAGGAGGGAGGGCTTGAGAACAACATTCTAAGTCTATCTGCGACAAATTCTCAGTTTCACTACAAATACAATTTCATTCGTAGGGCTTGAGAAACCTCTCTGCTTCCGGAAGCTCAGAACTGATGACATCCATATGTTTCTGGCTCCTCGGTGTAAAAATGACGTCGAACGGTGCCGGGCCATGCAGAAGACCCTCAACATAAGCATCTGGGTCAAGCTTGAAACGCTGCCCAGTTTTAGGATCTATCGGTGCCTGGATATCGAAGGCCCAGAGAACCTTGGCCGCTATCCGCCACTGAGTACGTTCTGCGAGATGGATGCCAGGACACATGCGCCTACCTGCCCCATAACCATAGTGATGTGCTGTCGACAGACAGTTAGCTGAATGTAACGGGTCATGATGCATCGAACATGGCGGATTGACTTATCTCGTTGATTGTAATCGGAACTTCCGGCATAGTCGTTTGCGAGTTTGGGATGGCTGGCGTATCGCTCTGGCTTGAATGCAAAGGGATCCTCGAAGCCATACTTTTCGGAGTGGTGCAGTGCCCATGTTGGGATGAAGACCGTTGAATCCTTGGGGATAAGCATACCCTCATACCAATCGTCCTCGGCTACGCGGTGTGGGATGCCAACTGGTGCACTGCGAGGTATCAATATTGCTCTAGAGTATTGCTCGGAATATCTTGATAACTTACGCTGGACGCCATCTCATCCCTTCTTTGATTATACAATTGATATAAGGCAGCCGATCGAAGTCTGACCAATTTGGCATTCTTTAGCCAATAAGTTAGTATGCAATCCTAAACGTTGGAAGAGAGTCTCTACATGCCTTTCTGAGCCACAGACAGCGTCAAGTTCCTTTCTAGCTTTGACCTGAACCTCTGGATTCATAGCTAGACACAGAATAAGAGTAAGCATAGTCGAAGATGTTGTCTCTGCACCACCTTCTACCAGAAGTCCAAAGAAGTGATCCAGTTCGTCCTTAGACAGTGGCGACCCGCCTTTCTCGGCGTACTCGTCCAGGAGCTTGTCGGCTAGAGATACTCGCACATCTCCGTTTTTGCGACGCTCGTCTACCCTTCTTCGTGCCTCGAACCAGATATCTTGCATCGCGTCCCCAGCAAACTTGGCACGCGCTTTCCATGGAGCGAGGCGAGCTGGAAGGTATTTGAGGAATGGGAACTCGTCCACTGGTGGGTTAGCACCTGGTTCTAATGCCTCTCCAAACTGTACAGTAATTAGCCAGCTGTATGTTTATATGGTGGACTGGGGAATCTCGAACCTTGTCTAATGCATCGTATACACACTTTGAAAAAGATTAGTTCCGTGTTCTCATAACTAGTCTTCTACACCGGGATGAATACGTACATGGCCCCAGAAAGATTCATATGTTGGTGCTCGTTGGCCAAAGACCAAGATGCAAGAAATTGAGGATGTTAATCGGCGCATATGACTGTAAAAACCTTCTGGTGTTTTCATAAGCTCATGCAGTAGCATCGTAACCCTGTGTGTTGACACCCAAGTCAGTCCCAAAATCGCCCCAAACCATTGCGTGGTTCAATCCGAATGCAATCACTTACTCTGCGTCTTGCACTGGAGCAACTTTCTCGTCCAGATTTCTTGGCTATTACGTTGGTCAGCGGATTGGATAATTCAAAAGGACTGCCAAGCTAAGTTTACTGAAAAGTAGTGAGTCGTAATCTTGCGCTTTGCCTTTTGAACTGGTGTGTGGCCGGTAAACACCAAGCTATCCCCATGCGTAACCATGTCGGTGATGTAACTTCGAGGACGCTCGGCATAGAGTAAGCCTCTTTTATCAAGAAGATCATGAACTGCTTTGCGAGAATACAAGATGATCATATTCGACGAAGCCAGTTTCAATGAGTAAATGCCGCCAAATTCTTCTCCCCAGTCTTTGAATCTGCATGGAATTCTATCAGTTTTGCTGCCCAGAATGATCTGAGTACTACGTACTTCTTATACATTCCCGTCACAGGAATTTGGTGCAAATTCCCCAGAATAGGTAAAGTTGCAGGACCAGGGGGCATGCGTTTATCTCGGCTACCGATTGAGAGCAGTCGGTAGAGACCATATACCAGTACAACTCCAACTGCCGTTTCGATCATAGGAAAACTTGCCATGCTCGCAGGTAACCAGGCATTCAGTCTAGCAACGATTTCTTGTTTGGCCAACATGTTTACCAGCTTGCTTCTGCAGAATGGGAAGCTGATTAAAGACTATCTCTCTAGTACTTATATGGCGCACTAGGCTTATAGTTGGCGTGGCCCGCCTAAAAGATAGCCCTCCCCCAGACACCCCGCATTTCACCCCGAGCTATGATTTTCACGGGGCATTTCGGTCGCACTCTATAGGACTATTCTGTAGATACTGTTACAGCGAATGTTGTCGGTATGTGCGTAGTCAAAAATGTTCTGGACTTCCCTAGTTGGCAGGTGTAATATACCCGGAAAGTGAGACCTTTTGAGACTGCCCGAGAATAATCCACTAAGAATATTAATGAAAGCAAGTTCTAAAACTATCACAGTGGCTTCTAGTAAGTGGTATGCTGATTTTGTTCGGTGCCAACTAAAGATGCTGCAACCTACCTGTTCGAAAATATGTCTCCCAAGAACTAGAAACCCTACACTTCACGCTACAAAATTTCTCCAGAGTTCTCGATACAGACCATTCTCCAACAAGCCGGCCAATTGCAAAATGGAGTACACACGGTACGGTTCTACGATGACAATGGCTATACTCAGTTTTGGCTAACGCCGTTAACATATCAGACTCGGGAATTCGGGTCTTAAGATTTCAAAGATCATTCTTGGTACAATGTCTTTTGGAACCCCAGATTGGCAGGACTGGGTATTGGATGAAGAAGCTTCTCTTCCTATCCTTGAACATGCATACAAAGCTGGTATTAATACATGGGATACGGCAAGTGGTCCCATAAGAGTGGTCTGGAGAATTGTCGGAATTAATCCCCATGTATAGGCAGACGTATACTCCCACGGTAAAAGTGAGCTTATCATTGGGAAGGCGCTGAAAAAATACAATATCCCAAGAGAGAACGTTGTCCTTCTTACGAAATCCTATTTTGGCATCAGTCAAGATGGCACTCAGCCTCCATTGCCTGAATGCATGTTTAATGATGGTCAGATGGTAAATCGTGTAGGACTTAGCCGGAAAAAGCTCTTCTCTGCTGTGTAAGATAATCAGGAAGCCGAAATCTTCCCATCTCTTTTCGTCACTCTCACCCATTGCCAACTTTCACAATCGAATCCTGAAATGCCAATAACTGACTTTTCTATTAATATAGGGATGCAAGTGTTGAGCGGCTCGGAACATATATCGACCTCTTTCAGATTCACAGACTTGACAGAGATACCCCCAAAGAAGAAATCATGAGAGCCCTCAACGACATCGTTGAGAGTGGTAAAGTTAGGTACATCGGCGCTAGCTCGGTCAGTACTTTCCCAATGACTTACAAACGCATTACGCTTGATTTGTAGGCACACCACCCGTTCGCTTGCTAACCCATTTTCTAGATGGCGACATGGGAATTCCAACAATTACAAAACATAGCAGAGAAGAATGGCTGGCATAAGTTTATCAGCATGCAAAACTACATGAACCTTCTCTACCGAGAAGAAGAGCGCGAAATGATACCTTACTGTCAAGATACTGGCGTAGGCATCATTCCTTGGTCACCTATTTCGCGGGGAGTTCTTGCTCGGCCCTGGAATGCGCAGGCGACAAAGAGACAAGAGACGGACCAGAATGCACTCCCAGGGACCGATTGTGATGGAGCTATTGTCTCTAGAGTCGAAGAAGTCGCAAAGAAAAGAGGAGTCAGCATGGCTACTGTGGCTACAGCGTGGGTCATGCAGAAAGGGGCTTCCCCGATTCTTGGGTTGAGCTCTGAAGGGAGAATTGATCAGGCTCTGCTGGCACTGGAGTTCAAGCTGACGGATGATGAGATGAGATACCTGGAGGAATTATATATACCTCGGTTGGTCCAGGGGTTCTAGGCCACTGTTTTATCCTGTATCCTTTTGAAGCGCATGGTCGTGGTTGTTTTCTGATTATTTGCATTACAAGCTATGCCGCGGAACATTACGTCCGCCCCTTGCTCAACTCAAATGTGCTCTATCTCTGTACCTTATAATATGATTTTACCGAACATCTTTAGCTTCGTTATCATCTACTGTGCAGTGCTGTGTAGTTTGAATTTGTGTTCCCTGGAGCTACCTAACCTTCCACATTCCCGTATATAATCTCAACTCTGCAGGTATCGCAGCTCAGCGTTCAACCCCTTTCGACCCGTTACCGCTATCATAATTCTTTAGACGCCAAATCACAATACTAGGTACCGTCTCATTCCAAACTAATTGATTTGATACGAACTAGACATATGTTCACAAAACCGAGTTCATCGTGCTTCTGAATGGCCAGGCCTTGATCTAATCGCATGTGATGACCGTTCAAATTCGTATATGTGGTCACGGGTACCATATTGACATAAAAGAAACATCTAATATCATTAGCTTGAATGCCAAGCAACAAAACCATATCCCGAGCATGTGCGATATGGGGCGGGCTATCCCTTCTACGAGTCGGGGACCGGGCGCTTCTCCTCCATCCGACGGGCGATTTGTATCATCAAAAAAGGGCCACGAGCGGTTCAAGGAATAGCGAATAGGGACGACCAAAAATTAGGCCAAAATTAGACCGTTAACTTCTACGTAGACTTTGGACACTTCGATCTCGACGGAAACGCGGGGTAACATCACTAATTAGTTATACATTCGCTGCAACATTCTTAAGATTACAGATCAAGTAAGGGTCTTGGTTGTTTCGATTTCATCTCTCTTCCTAATTTGACATCAGCGATCCATGAAATCTTTTTCATTGCACAGACATCCGGATACTCAAAGCAACAATTCCGAAACTTTTACTCCATTATGGCTCACAATCTACCAGGCTGGATTCAAGATGAAGTAGGAACATCTTAGGCTACTGCTTCGTTGGCTTACTGCTAATTCTTTCCATTAAAGCAAGAATACTCATCCGTATCAAAGACCTTACAAGTGCTAAGTGGCCCAAAGAGTCCAGTATGTAAACTTCTCGGACATATCCATTTCCGCATACAGCGATTAATAAAATTGGCAGGACCACAACTCTGAGTTCGACAAGGAAACGGAGGAAATTCTTGAGCAATTGTATAAAGGATGGCTCCGCTACTGGAATAAAGAATCCATGCACGACCCTGGAGCAAACGCATCTCGTCGGTTCTACAATTTCGAAGAAATGCTCAGTTTTGACATGTTTGGAACAACTTCTCGTGGCGAATTCATCAAGCATTTTGAGAGTGTCTTTCCATACTATGTAGATGGACAAATGGAGTATAAAGATCTGGAGATCATTGTCATGTCGCCCACGCATGCTTACTCTACTTGCTACCAGCATACCTGGGGAAGTGCGGGGGGCGATCCGTTCAATATTACATTTCGCAGGACTGGGATAGCGAAGAAGAAGGATGGTGTTTGGCAGTGGATACACGAGCATTTGTCATTCCCTGTAAACATGGCCACTTTGAAGGCAGACATCACGGGAGATACCCAAGCTTTGGAGTCCTTCAAATTTCAGGAATGAAAGCATGTATGGTGTCAAATATCCTCATTTTACGTTGAATAAACTTTAAGTGGCAACGTTTTACTGCATATCACCTTTATAACTTGAACGGATTTATGTGATTTCTGGCATATCAAATACTCACAAACTATGGCCTTACAACGGGCTCTAAATCATCGGCTTTGCTACCAAATCTATCTTGGGGTCCTTGAAAACGGACTGATACCGATTGATCCACAATATGGACCATCTTTTCCCGGGACTAGTTCTTGTTTAACGTGCCGCAGGGCTATTAAGCAAGACCGGTGTGCAGAGTAGATACACAGCTTAAACCCAGCTGCAATATATGTTTGTACTCAAGTCTCACTATTAAAATCATATCTTCCACGCAACTCACACTCTAGGGAAAATGTTGAAGGAGTACACAGTTCAAGATATCCTCCCGCACAATACGAAAAAGTCTCTTTTCGTGGTTATACACGACAAGGTTTATGACGCGACAGATTTTGTTGATGACCATCCGTGAGTTTAACTCCCTCCGACTCCGACAACGCAGATTTTGCTGAATGGAACTTTCTCGGAACAGTGGCGGGAGACAGCTCCTTTTCGACCAAGGCGGTAATGATGCAACTGAGCCATTCGATGAAGTTGAGCACAGCTCCCAAGCGATGGAGGTTTTAGAAAGCATTCACATCGGCTCCTTGAAACGCAGAGTATGTCACTCTTTTGTAATTGCCCGCAAAAGAGACAGGTTGATATCTAATACTCAAATTTCAGGCCGGCGACTCTGCACTTTGGCCACTTATCAACGTAAGACACGGGGAGCCTGAGAAGGAAGCAAGATTTGGAACTTATATTAAATATTTTGTTGGAGGGTTGGTTTTGCTTCTGTTTTATATGCAATGGGAAGGAATGGTTGATATCGTGGCTTTCTTTCAAGTTTATTAGGATGTTTCTAATTATTTCGCCATTGATTCCGAGCATCTTGAATTAAACCTGATATTTAGACACGTTTATATATACTCCGTAGACAGAAGTGTAATGTCCCAGATAATCCCATTCCGGCTTTTGATATTAGGTTCTGCTCTTATTTCAGTTATGTAGTTTGTTCATCCTTTCAATTTATAAACTTAATCTCACGCCTCTGTAGTTGTCTGATTTGAGCCGATTTGAAGCCATGATACAACTCGCTCTAACCCCACGATTGCTCTAATTGCCAGCACGTGGACTGGGACAGCAACTGATCCTAACATTTTTCCAACTTGTTTCGATAGTGGTGGATTCGTGTGTACTCCGTACCTGCATTAGTCAACTTGGCTGCCCGCTTCCTCGACTAAGACGGCGGGCTGATTGCTGCACACGCACTGGAGTAATCAGGCCGAAGACGACCCTTGTCTCGAAACCATCTCAGTCCAAGCTGGGCTTGTTTTATTATGTAAAAACCTTGACGGTTGGCCATGATATAAATTGAAACCGAATCAAATATTGAAGTCTAGCATCCGACAAAGCCATAATTGACAAGTTGGATATGTCGCTCATGCTCTACTCAGTCGCGGCTTTTGTAGCCGCACTTGGACTATATCGCTTACTCCAAGTCGGGAAACGAGACCCCCGTATGCCAAAGGGCCCCCCAACTCTCCCTATCCTCGGCAACTTCCATCAAATTCCAAATTCTGGTCTCTACCGACAGTTTGTTACTTCCCCATCATTAAACCTGTTCGGGGACTAAATCGTGTAGATTCCGAGTATGGGCAAAAGAGTACGGCTCTGTTTTCTCCTTGAAATTTGGGCCTTCAAATATCGTTGTTCTCTGCGATAGAGAAGCCATTCATGAGCTTCTTGATAAGAAGGGTAGCATTTATTCTGATAGGCCAAATACCTATGTTGGGCAGTTATTGACAAAGGGCGATCATATTGCGATTCATCAAATGGACTCAATGTGGCGTGAGAAAAGAAAGGTCATTGCTCACAATTTCTCACCAAAAGCGCTGGACGAAAGGCACTTCCGTATCCAAGAGGCCGAGTATGTTTGATACCAAATGAACACTTTTTTTTATCGGTTCTAATGAAATAATAGAGCAACAGTAATTCTGAATGACTTGCTTCGAACGCCCGAGAACTTCTTTGATTGCGTTAGGAGATACACCGCTTCTGTTGCAGCGACTCTGGTTTTTGGTCAAAGAGGGGCTACTTTCGAATCATTCTGGGCCCATGTGAGTCTAAAATCATTATTGACTCGATGTGATACATATACTAAACGATACTAGGGAGTCTTCGATGTAATGAGCAAAGTATAACAACCATTTATATCAAACCTACATTCTCAGCGTTACTAACTCTTTTAGTGGACCGAAGCAATGGAAGCTGGTGCGAACCCCCCTGTGGACGAATATCCCATTCTCAAGCTCCTCCCAAAGCAAATTTGTTTTTGGAAACGCCGCGCCATCCAAGCTGGCGACGCCATGGACGCAACCTGGACACGAGCCCGGAGCATCGTTGATACCAGGCGCTCCAAAGGTGATAAGCGTGACTGTATTGTCGATCATTTGCTCGACGAGTATAACGAGAAAGGCTTTCCCATGAGTCAACATGCGTTCAACAACCTGGTTGGGGAGCTAGTTGAAGGTGGAGCGGATACCACGGCTGCTCAGCTGTTGACTTTAGTTTTGGCATTTGCAAAGAATCCGGAGGTACAGGAGAAAGCCAGGAAAGAGATTGATCCATTGTGTGGGACAAAGAGGAGTCCAGTCTGGACAGACTTTAAGAGCTTGCCGTACATTAACGCTATTGTCAAAGAAGGGATGAGGTGGCGGCCAGTGTATGTCTTCACTTTTGACTTAGTGAGAGAGGGAATATTAACACTCATTATAGGGCAGTCACTGCTTTGCCACATCGCGCAAGGCAGGATGGTTATTATAAGGGCATGTTGATCCCAAAGGACTCTACAATATTCATCCCAACATGGGCGATCCACCATAGCGAGGAGATCTTCGAGGATAACGAAGCTTTTAATCCTGACCGGTTCCTCGGTTTCCCGAAGTTGGCCAGCGAATATGCTGGGAGCGCGAATTGGGAAGAACGAGATAAGTCCCTTCAAAGTCTACGCGATAGCCTAGCTAACACATTAAGTGCACATCATTATGGCTATGGTGCTGGAAGAAGAGTCTGTCCCGGTATGCATCTTGCGGAAAGAAATATGTGGCGCATTGCAGCGAAATTATTGTGGGCATTTGATATTGCTGAACCACTTGATCCTTTGACAGGCAAAGTAGTGGCGCTCGATGCTAATGCATATAACCCTGGCATCACGCAGGCTCCTCTTCCTTTTAAAGTAAGGATAACGCCGCGTAGCAAAGCGCACGCTGCAGCGATTTCAAAGGAGTTAAGCGGAGCACTAGACTTCCTTTCGCCTTTTACCTCGAAGGAGTAATAGTGTCTTGGCATTGCTATAATTTTTAGATAAATATAGTAATTTAAGCTTCAAGTATACCTTCTTGGTTCTCTATTGATTGAAAAGAACATCACATATAGGGGTCACCATGGGGCCCCATGGGTCCAAGGTTAGGACCCGGACCCGACCCATGGGTCTAAGGTTAGGACCCGGACCCAACCCA
>QGMI01000772.1:0-19164 GCA_007821535.1 Lachnellula occidentalis | reverse complement strand
AACTTAATAGTAATAATAAAGTTAATAGTAATATCAAGCGACTAGATAAAAATAGTAAGGAAAATCATAAAAGTAACTTAAAACTAGAATATAACATCTATACTTTAGTATAAAAATTAGTACTAAAGTTAATAAAAGATATAAAAGGGAATACTTACTATTACATCTTTTTAATAAGTTCTAAAAATTATTAATATTATTAAAAAGTTAAGGAAGTAGTTATATTTATATAAAGTCATCGCTGATTAGCTAACTCTTTAGTAAATTAAAGAGCAAGCTAATAATATTAGAACTATTAATATACTTAAAACGTAAAAATATTAAAGGTTTTAGTAGAATTAGTAAATGAAAGTCGATAGATCAAGATCTAGAATATATTATTTAATGCTTTAATAATAACTAAATGCTACTTAGGATATATAGAAAGGAGATCGGACTGCTTAGTATGTATTATTAGATAGAATGATAATAGTATTAAGATTTAAAAGACTTAGACATTAATAACAAAATTCGATCTTAGACTACTAATGCTAGTAATAGAATGGAAATGTATAGAACTAAGATAAAGTATCAAACGACTTAAAGATATTAATAGTAAATATATTACTTAATAGTAATAAAGTTATAAAAGGCATTAAAAATATTAAAATGCTAAGATATAAGAAGTTATAAAGTTTTAGGAATTAAGAAGAGCAAAGGAGGTTATAAAGAGGCTGGATTCCGGATTCGGCTTAGCGTCCCCTATTTACTAGAAAAGGAGAGCATATTTTATTATTAGTTAGATTCTTGCTTATATACTTATTATAAAGTATTTCTTTACGTTTTAACTTAGTTTTTAGTAGTAAAATACTACTTTTCTTATACTACTTAAGATAAGTAAGTTATTCTATAAGGGATAAATATTATAGGGTTATAATACGCTACTATATAATAAATAGTCAGATGCCTAATCTAGGGGGAAGCCTTATAAAATAGGGTTTCTCTACTCACTTAGAATATTATCCATTCTATAATATATTTATTATAACCTTTTATTATTTTACTTATTAATTATAAGTGTTCTATAAGTTAGATCCTAGCTATAGAGTTCGCGGTTGTATTGCCCCTCAACAGTATGAGAACGATGATTTTGTGTTCCTAGTCATGGAATATTTTCCTTTGGGGGATCTGAGTGATTGGGCTCAAGATTCTAAGAGCGAGGGGGACCTTAAAACAATCTGCCAACAGCTTTTAGAAGGATTAGAAATCTTGCATGCGAATGGCTTCATGCATCGAGATCTCAAGCCGCAGATATGTTGCTATGATTAAATCTTCACCGTGTTGTACGTTGCTCGCTAACATCGAAGTACAAGAACATCTTTGTTGTGCAGAACCGCCCTTGGTGGATCAAGATTGGAGATTTTGGGATCACAAAGCGCGCCAACCCAGAGCCAGGAACTGTCCGTATAGGCACTCATATCGGAGCGGAAGGCTATGCAGCCCCAGAGGTTGACCCGGATATGGCTGTAACCTTGGGCTGCAGTCTCCCAACAACTGGCAAGGACTCCTTTAGACCTTATGCCTATACGAACGCCGTGGATATTTGGTCGCTGGGCTGTGTTCTATTCCAATTAGTAGCCCACCAATTACCGTTCTCGCCATCATCGCCAAGGGTTCTTAAAAGGTTTTGTAAAGGTAAAACACCTTTTCCGGGAGATGTTCTCAGTGGCAAGATACATCAAAGTGGCGTCGAGCTTATACAGAAGCTTCTTACTCCTGAAGTGTAGCTCCGTCCCTCGGCAAGCCAAGCTCTACAGTCCAGCTGGATCCTGGAGGGAGGTGCCGAAGATGTGACATCAGTACTGCCTTCAAATTCTGCCTCGTATAGCTTTTCAGGGCAATTCACCACAGTGCAAATACCAACGTTCAAGACAATCAAAGAACAAAACGACACACTGTCGGGCGGAACAGCTCTTGGAAACGAAGAAATAACATGGCCTCCACCAATTCCTCGGGAAAATGTCTCATTGGTGACAACTTCAAGCAAGTTGACTGCATCGTCTACCCCAGAAAGACCTGCAAATCCTGCAGAAGCCAAACCAGAGCAAAGCAGAGACGAACTCCTCAAAAAGCGCACTTTTCTAGCTACACATATCGGTGGCAACGACAACTACAAGCACCCGCTGAACAGATGGGCTCATGTGAGGTTCCATGGGCAAAGCAAAAGTTACGGTACCGCACTCCAGGACGCTGTCTCTATAGGCGACGAGAGGATTGTCCAATCTCTGTTGAATAATGGCGCGAATGCAACAGAAAATTGCCAGGAGGTATATAACTCGTTACATGTTGCTGCTGCATTTGGGCAAGACGCAATCATGAAGCTTTTTCTGAAGAATAGTAAAGACCGTATCGAATATAAAGACTGCAAAGGTGTAACTCCACTTATGTTTGCTATCATGTCAAACGAAGCGAGTATGGTCAAACTGCTATTGAACGAGGGCGCGAATGCAAGAGGAAAATGTGAGCTGGGATGTAACATATTACATGTTGCTGCCAGTTTTGGAAACGAGACGATCCTCAAGCTTCTGCTCGAGAATCGAAATGTTGACATTGAATCGAAAGACAAGAAAAAAACGCCACTCATGCACGCCAGTATCTGCAATCACGAAGCTTTGGTCAAATTGCTATTGCAGGGAGGTGCAAATGTAGAAACAGAAGACATAAACGGGCTCACTTCAATTGCTTTGGCAGTTGAACATGGCTCCGAGGAAATAGTCAGGACATTGTTCGAGTTTGGCAAAGCTGATGTAAGCTGGAAATCAAGTGATGCAATAACTTTACTACACATTGCTGCACAGGAGGGGCATGATGGAATCGTCAAATATCTGCTCCAGACATGCAAGGTCAACATAAATCCGAAAGACAACATGGGCGACACACCACTTTTTTTGGCTTGCAGCTATGGGTGTAAGGAGAACGTTAAGCTCTTGCTTGCCACGGGTGCTGACCTTGAGTCAAAAGATGCTTGTGGTAGGACGCCACTGATGTTAGCGGTCCGAGAATGGCACGAAGCTGTTGTTCGACTACTTTTAGAGGAGAAGGCTCAAATTAGACAGAGAGATAAGGAGGGCCGAACGGCGCTATCGTACGCTTACGAAAATAAGAATGAAGCGATTGTTCGACTACTTGAGTATAATTAGTCTGCTTAACAGCGGATTTCAGGTTGGCCTGGATACAGAACCCCGATATTAAATCTACCGGATTGCGAGGGCTATGACTAAGGGCGAGAGATCCGTTGCTTCTAGCGCTGAGTTTTGAGAGGCTGTTGGGTATACGGATCGTTGGGGGAGCTAAGTGGAACATCTTGGTTGGTTTGCAATTACGTGATATATATTTCTCTCTCTTTACCTTTGCCAGCATAAGTGTGGGGCATCCACTACATGGGTCTACTGGTAATTACAGACTTCAATGGTAAGCCGTCCAATATTCCAACCTATCTTAGCTCTTTTAACATAGACAGACCTCTCATACTTTCCAAGTCTTCTGACGCAGTTGTATTTGTTGTCAGAGGTTTGCTACATATGCCATCGACAGGTCTAATGAACGATGTCAACTTGTGACTTAAGCACACTACGAGCTTGGTTCGGGGCAGTCATTTTGGACTCTGGATGGAATTGTCTTCTTTGAGCAATTCGTGGTACGGGAGGGTGGGCGATGTTGCGTGGAGTTCCTTGTGTTGTTGTTGGAAGATATGCAGGGGTGTTATGAATGGAAATGGGGGTTGGTAGAACGGCTATTATCGTAAGAGCTTTTACGGAGGTTTTTCATTTTTCGGGTGATGGGAGCTGGAGTGTTTTTCTTGGCCGGGATAGAATGGAGGTAGAACTTGCCTTAAGGTTGCGCTTGTGACGCTGATGTTAAGTCTTGGCCTTGGGGAAACGGACAGTTGAAGATGGAGATATTTCACTATTCCGAATGTGTGAGCTTGTTTAGTTGAAAGCTAGGTATTTTCTTAGGAGTGTATTTACCTCGCTGCGGGTTGACATTATCTTGGCTTCAGCCTGGGAAGGTGAATGGAACAAGTTAAGGCATCAAGTGAGTGGGAGTGAATCGCTGGCTCGTTCACAAAGAATTGTTCTGCCACTGCCATCACCATCAGAAGAAGTGGCAGACCGGTGAAAGATATTAGTCTCAGAAGCAAGGGTTGAGGCAGATCTTGCTACGCGAGTCCGAAAGGAGATGCTGTTCTTCTGGAAGCAAGGCTGAACATCAACAAAGGGACAAGGCTACTTAATACCACTTTCCACCGCCGTGCTTCCTGAAAAACTCTCCATCACCCAAGATCTTCTTCGTCCTCTCTCAACTTTACGAATATCCAATTCTGTAAAGATACAATACGCCCGTCAACTCACTGTGGACAAACAACAACCACAGCAATGGCTCCTCAGCCAATTGGACACAATGCTCAAGTTCAACCCATCACGACAACCCTTAGAAATATTTGTCGAGATTACCCTGCTGGCGGTACAGTGCTCCGAGAGCTCTTGCAGAACGCCGACGATGCAGGCGCAACTGAAGTGGTAAGCCTCGAGAGCTCCTTCCCTTTTGAATATAGCTAACTCAACTGTCAGCGATTTATTCTTGACGAGCGAACCCATCCAACAGACGAGCTCTTACACCCTCTCCTTGCGAAGTACCATGGTCCAGCTTTGCTGGCATACAACAATGCGCAATTCACTGACAAGGACTTTACCAGTCTCGCGCATATAGGTGACTCGGGCAAGATAGATGATGGCACGACGACCGGCAAGTTTGGACGTGGGTTCAACTCCGTAAGTACTTGACTTCGCCTTCATTCCAAAGAATAAAAGCGTCATCTTAGAGTGTTGGGAGTGAATGCTGATGAATGATAATCTAGGTGTACAATTGGACGGACTCGCCATCTATCGTATCTCGCGATCGTATTCTCATCCTCGATCCACATCATGAGTGGTCAGAAGGAAAGAGTATAGGTGGTCCGATCTATAATTTCGTCCAAGATCATGAAGATCTGGCTATCAAGAATACAATGGCCGCGTACGAGCGGGTTGTTGGACAGTTTGACCGGCCACTGGAGGGGACGGTCATTCGCATCCCGCTGCGTAACCCAAATCAAGCTCTCAAAAGCGACATCTCATCACGCACGACTACTGTGCAAGAAATGGTGGAGATCCTCAAAGCATTCGGGGACGATTTTGCAGATCACGGGTTGTTGTTTATGAGAAACGTGGAGAAGCTAGAGCTTGGTACTTTGGGCTCGTCGATTGTGATTGAGATGACAGATGGTGAAACCCTTCGCTCGTAGGTCTCAAGAACTCGTCTACCTCTCGGTGTATCATTGCTAATGTTCGTAGACACAAGTCGAAAGTCAATGATGCTGTGAAGCACGCCTTGAAAGACCCGAACTCCTCTTTCGACCTTTCGTTTCAAGTAACTATCGGTACCAAGACCGGGACAGAGTTGAAGCAAAGTGCCTTCATTGTTCATCATTGCATCAATGGTGGTCTGATGGATGGAAGTCTTCGCGATTGGGCAGCGACTCAGAATCTGCTACCTTGGGTGGCAGTTGCCGCTCCTCTTTTGGTAAGTCAATTTCAGGACTCGAACGGTGATCCTTCCACTGATACATTTATAGACTAAGTCAACGGGAAATGTCAACGGGTCACTATTTACCGTCTTGCCGCTACCAATTGAAAGTATGCAGCCTGTACACATTCACGGGATGTTCAGTCTGTCGCCAGATCGTGCACGATTGCACCACTTGAGCGATCGAGGTACCCAGGATCAAAATCCGGCAAAATGGAATGGCTTTCTGTTCAAGGAATTGGTTCCTGTTGCCTGGACTCAAGTGCTAGCCTATCTGGCAGTTTTGCACCCTGGCCAGCCAGCATTTGAGAAATGGCCTCAAAACATCGACGGCACCCGAGACCACCTGAGTAATGCTCTTGAAGACGTTCTCTCGGTCATTGAGCGAGAGTCGCTACCCCTTTGGCCTTCTAGTGTCGGCTATGTATCATCAAATGATGGCCTGCTTTACACAGGAATTAGCGATGAGGCTTTGAGAGAATCTCTTCAGGAAGCAGGAGCGCCCGTTGTATACGTCCCGCAACAACTACAGCAAAACGCTCAGCGGCTTTTTGAGGGAAATATTTTAGGACCCGAGACTCTTTGTTGTTTCTTGAGGGCCGTGGGCAATAAGGCTAAATTATGGAGTGATGAAACCAGGCATCGAATCGCTGAATATCTCTTGACGGGGCCCGGTTTTAACGACTATGGCGGACTTGAGTTGTTTCCGTACATGGATGGAAGTCACCACTCCATTGACGATGGCATTACTTTCATTCATCGAGATGACTTTGAAAAGTCTCTTTTTAGGCTCCAAGAATCCCAGAATCTTGATCTTGAAAAATTCTCAGAGGCAACTCAGCTCTTCTTGAAGCAAGGGTGCGAGAACTCAAGCATTCATCCTTCTATTTGCTTTTACTCGGCAGATTCGTTAGGGAATTATTGCAGGAGTACTATTTTCCGAAAGCTGCCACAAGACCAAGATGCGATAGTTCTGCCACAGGAAGCTGCAGCTTTTGTATCTAACGTGTGGACTTGGATGTTAATCCGTGACATCGATGTTCTTGACACGAAGGTTTCTGGGCTGTGGCTAATTCCGCTGAGCAATGGCCGCCATCGGAAAATCAAACCCGGAACGTCAGCCTCGCAAGTCTATATCGCTCCTGAAGGGGTATCAGGAGACCTGATGCGCAAGATTGATTCAGAGTCGTCAAACAAGCTACTGCCACTGCTGGACACAAGACCATCTGGACTTGTCCCCCAATCTGTGTCAATTCTGTTGCGAAACCCAGATGCTAAATCAATCCTCTTCATCGAAGATGGCAGCAACTTGGGTTCTTTCTTGAAATGGCTGCATCAAACGTCACCTATGCTTGATGGCGTCGCAGACAAAGATAGAACCTTAGTTGCAAAGCTCATTGTGTCTGACTTGCCCAAAATGCTTACTCCCGCGGAATGTGAAACCGTCTCCGGCGCTGTGCGAAAGCTGAAAATCTTCCAAAAGGTATCATGGACTCTCGAGAAAAACAGAATGTAAGTAACCTCCTTCTTGTTTTGTTTGGCTTTAACTAATTGATTACAGGATACCCATATTGACATGGGCCAACTTGAGTGCCTGTAAAGAGTCATTCGGACTCCTTGATGGTGTCATCCCAGTCCCCGTGATTGAAGGCATTCAGTTCATACTTGCTAAAGAGTCAAGCTCATCACAACAATTGCTCCAGACTCTTGGGCTAAAGTGCAACAACACCGTTGATCTCATTCAGAACCATATAATCCCACACTGGTCGAGCCAGAAGTCCAAAGACTGGACCCCCTCTAGCAAGGAGCAACTGGCAGAGTTCATTCTCCAACAGTTTTCTTGCTTGTCGCTCGCGACCCAAAAGAAGCTTCATGCTCTCCCTATGGTTCCTGTGGCAAAACTGGACGGAAAAGGAACCTGGGAGTTTGCTTGCGCTAGAGAGCTTATCGATCCGTCAGTGCTGGAACTGACACAACTATGTTTCCACGACGAGGGAATACTTCCGAAAAAGAAGTTCTTCGACAACTTCAAAGTCGCTTTGAAAGGCTGCGGCTTGAAGATCGCGGTGGATAAAGACGTTGTTCAAAATCGAATCAGCTGTTATGCAGGCTCCAAATACCCATTCGAGGAAATTCGCCAGCGCGCTCACAAGTTATTGAAATCGGAGTTCACTTGGACGTCTGCGCCAAACAAGGAGGAGTACTTACAGCTGCGCCATCTCAAGTGGCTTCCAACCGTTGATGTGAATAGTACTCGTTCACTACGAGCCTCAAATGAGTGTCGAGGCCGTAGAGATCGCTTGCTAGTCAACTCTCAACTTCCAATTCTTGATATATCCATTTCAAAAGAGTGGCAAGAGCGACTTGGCTGGGAGAACACCCTGTCGAGTCAAATTCTGATGTCTCAATTAAAGTATGGTATTAACAATAAGGATAAGAGTATTGTCGGCGCAGTCCTTGCTTACATTTCCCGAAACAAGCTTACGGAGCAATTAACGAATGATTTGAGGAACCTTGAGTGCGTCTACGGTACCAGCGGCTCTTTCATCCTGCCGTCACACGCCTTTTGTCCCCCAAAACAATCCATTTCGGGGTACGAGCGTCTGCAGCCGTATGTGGCCAACGTTGACCGCAACTTCTGGGAAGTCCATGAGGAACTACTACTCAATATTGGCGTTCGAGACCAACTGCAGCTCCCTGATCTGATCCAAATTCAGACTATATTACAGTCGAAGCCGGTCCTTGACGATGCAGACCTTGCTGTCGCGATTGAGATTCTAAATTTTGCTTCCAAGTTTCCAAGGGCGTCTCTTACAAACTTGAAAGTCGTCGATAAATTCCGTGTTTTTCAGCCAATCCATAACATCAACTACGATGATCTTGGTCTTTTAAAGCCCAAGGAAAAAGTGAACCTCACTCACGAACACATTCCTATGAAAGCGGTTATTGGTCTTGAGATTGAAAGCTTAAGGACGCGACTGCTCAAGGGGATGCTAAAGATTGAAGATGTCGATGACGAAGATGAGTTCGACCAGCGGGAAAGTGTCACAACTTGCATCTCAGATACTTTGGATCGATACACTGTCGAGACAACATTTCGAGAGTATCTTGCAAACGCGGATGATGTGCAAGGAACTTCAGAAGTCGGCTGGCTATTGGATCCGAGAAGTCATGCTTGCAAAAATTTACTCACTCCCGAGATGGGCAAATTCCAAGGACCGGCACTTCTCGTCCATAACAATGGAGGTAAAATAATTTTCTATGATCTAGCATTCCTATAAGAAACTAATATCACGTCTCTAGTTTTCAGTGATGATGATTTCGAGGGGTTCAAAAACGTGGGAGAAGGTAGTAAAGCTCAAGATAAAGAGAAGATTGGCCAATTTGGACGTGGCTCTCAGACCATGTATCATTGGACTGATGTTCCTATGATCTTGTCCGGAAAGTTTCTGCTTATCCTCGAGTAAGTATTACTCAATTCCTAGCCTTTTATCTACTAATCAGTCATGCATAGTCCTCGGCAAGAGGTTCTACCGAAAAACCAGATCAAGGGAAAGCGCAAGCCGGGTGTCAAACTCGCGTTATCCAAACTCAGGGAGGCTTGCGGCGACCAACTTGCTCCATTTCAGGACCTATGGGGCTATGACCAAAGCCAAGACAGCTACCCCGGAACAATCTTCAGATTCCCACTCCGGGCTGTCAAGGCAAAATCTGTTTTGAGAACAAATAGTAAAGAGTTGAACATCGCCGAGGTCCGCCGGCTCATGAACAATTACTTTGATGAAGCCCGTGTCTCTCTCTTATTTCTGAGACGGATTAAGTCTGTTGACTTCAGCATTCAGGGTGACCCTGATTCTGGATGGTCTGTTACTCGACTAGCCTCAGTGGATGAGGATGCGAAATCGTTCTCTGAGCCGGTAACATGCAGATTTACGAAGAACGGGGTGTCTGCGGTTGCTGGTAGAGACAGATGGTGGGTGTGCATTGAGGACTTGCTCCCAGAAGTCGATCGTTTTCCAAAAATCACCAAGAGAGCCATGAAGAATGTTGAATGCGGGCTCGCTGCATTACTTTCTTGCAAATCGGATGACGCTGCAACGCCTATGCCCTCGAAGCCCCTAGAATCACGCATTTTCAATACGCTTCCATTGCCAATATCTTCAGATCTTCCTGTACATGTTCACGCAAACTTCTTGCTCTCTGGTGACAGGCAATCCATCTCAGTCGACAAATATGGAGCAGAGTCCCACGGAGCTGAATGGAACCGGTGGCTCCTTCAGGATGCGTTGCCAAAGCTTTATCTGACATTCCTTGACGACGTTGGACAGCAAATGCGACAGGAGGTCTTCAACTTTTGGCCTCAAGAGGAGCCCCCTAAGAGAAGCTGTGCAGAGCTACTTCATGCATCCTTCTGGGATCAACTACCCTTAAGCTCTCAACGAATCTTTCCCAAAGCTCAGCCAGCTACGGCGATATCTCAACGTCGAGCAGCGCAGTTGTTTGACATCAAACAAGCTGTATTTGACTTCCTACCCAAAGGTCCTTCCGATATACTTGCTCCTTTGCTCATGTCGTTGGGAGTCAATCTAGTCCGCCATATTCCAACAGGTGTTTCTAAGCACCTAAAGGCTATGCCCAACGTGAAGTCTGTCACAGGACATATGCTGCGCCAACTTCTCAAGTCAGCTCGCGGAGGTGCGTGTCTACTGAATGAGATGACGAATAACCCTCGCACATGGGAAGTTCTTTTGGACAAATTGATTCCACCTGATGCTGATCTCGAAGACTTGGACGGGTGCAACATTCTGCCTCTCGCAAATGGCAGTTTGGTCTCACTGAAGCTTATAGACGCCGAGGCTAAGCAACCATCAAGTTTATATTATGTGGCTTCTGATGAGGAGCTGAAACTTTTCGACTTTGCCTCAACGCGTTTGGTATGTCTAAAAGTCGGCCAGAAACTTGAGCGAGTTTTGGAAAGTGGGAAGTTCAATCTGGCGACATTGGAACTCGGCCATATGAAGACGCTATTGGAGCTGCGACCTATGGTAACCGCTTCAGATGCAGATTCGGACTCGTGGCTCACCACATTTTGGACCATGTGGGAATCTCGGAAGGCTGCTGGGAATAAGGTTATAGAGGGCAAAACAATTGACGCATCACCAGATATTTCGGATTACGATGCTAAAGTCTTTCGAGCATCACTCAATGGCTCGGACTTGTACGCCAGCCCCGGAGAGTTCGAGAGATTGCCAGCAGTTGTTGATTCTTCCATTGAGGAGCATCAAAAACTTTGTGATAGCATTCCTGGACTTTATCGGTTCTGCCCCGAGTTCATGCCAAAGTCTCTCGCGGATACGGAATCGTCGTTCAACAAAGAACCTTCCTTCATTCGTCTTATTGGGGCACTAAAACTGCTTGCCGAATCAAGAAAGATTGAACTTGAGACCTTCATCCGGGCCAGTCTGGATGTCTCAAACCTCAAGGTAAGCACCCTTTCATTTGAATATGTTTTCCGTTACCGCTCTTCTATTTCAATATCTGAAAAGAAAAGTTCGTTCTGACATGTCGTGGAATATTTAGGTACTTCAACGTCTCATTGTAGCCCATGTTGCACCTGCAGAACCAGAGAAGATATCCAAGCAAGTTTCGGGAATTATGGATCTTTTGAAATCAATTCCAGTATGGCCGAGATTCCAGAACTCCCCGAAGGAAGAGTTCCTATCCGTCAATAAGTCCGTTATGGCTGCCAATTATAATATTCTGGTACCGTGGATGAAGTACTGCTACTGCTTCATTCACCCAGAATTCTCGAAACAGCGGAGCAATTTTCGATGCCTGACCGAGATGGCTATCACGAAGTGTACCACGGAGGACGCTCTCTTGAAACATGTTCTTCCATTGCCCGCAAATCTTGATGACGCCAACTGGAAGTATTTTCAGCCCCTTATTTTTGCCCTTTCAACCAGCTCCCTTCACGGTCATGTACTGCAGATTTTACGGCTTAGCAAGATTGCAGTCGATGGGAATCGCATGTTGAGGCTTCCAAGCGAGTTGTATGACCACAATGATACAATCTTCATATCGGCTTTCAGAAATCACAAAAAGTCCAGATTTATCCATGAAACGCTGAGAGCCAGTCGCACGTTTTGGCTAGAAGTTGGCCTTCGTCACCGGGTAGCAGAGGTCATTAATGCTTCCGATTATCTCCATTGTCTGAAAATAATGAGCCTGAGGCTCAATGCTACAGTACCATCCAATGACCAGTACCTTAGTCAAGACATCCTAACGGTCTTGCATCTATTGACTGCTCCTCATTCTGGTACTTGGAAGTTTACTGCTACTGATTGGGCTGCTATCTCACGAGAACGAATTTTCGGCGCTTTCACGGGCTTTGAGAGCGAATCTGAGTATCGAAGAAACACCATGGAATCTGTAGCTGTTCAAAAGCCATTCCTGAGTCTCGCGGAGGTTGTTTCACATGATCATATTCCTATTTGTTGGAGTCAGACTTCCTTTGCTAGCCAGCTACCAACACCAGCAGTTCTAGCCAATATGTCTGGTAACGGTCGCCCAATGACAGACATGGTGTGGCGACACCTGTTATACTTGAAGGACTTTGCCGATAATTTGCACCAGGGTCAACTTCCAAGTTTTCTAGCCGACCTTCATCGCACCTATGAGTATCTGCAAGACCGACTTGATACCAAACCAGCTACTTTCAACCTCCAGAACAATGCTGTGTGGTTGAACATCAATTCTTCGGATCATGCTAGCATGCTATTAGAGGATGTACATTCGTCTTGGCAAACAATCACAGAACTTGTCCTGTCTAGCTCTTGCGATGCTGGACCAGTCAAAGCAGTTAAATCAGGTCTCGCGCGGTATGAGAAATTGCTGCGGGTATTAGGATGCACGTCAATCATCTATTCAACGAGTACTCGTCCAACTCTTCACCAGGATGCTTCCCTAGGAAGTTCATTACGGAACATGTTGAAGCAGGAGAAGCAGGTAGATATCACATACCGTGTAGATGGTCGGGATATCAAAGCACATCGACTTATCTTAGCTGCTGTGTCGGAGAAGTGTGCGGGTCAGTTCAAAGGCGATTTCCACGTCGAGGAGGTTATAGTCTACGACAAGGCCACCGATCCTGACGACCCATCCTACCACACCCTTTCGAATATGATCAAATACGCCTACGAAGATGAGATCGATTGGCCCGAGATGGAGGTCGTGGAGAGCGATAGTGCAGCCCAGAAGAAGGTAAAGCTCGACTTGCTTCTGGATCTTCACAAGGGGGCTGACTGTTGGCTGATGTCTGCCTTGGCGTCGCAGGTTGAGGATAAGATTTTGGTTGCGGGCAGAGTACTCATCAACTTGGAGAATGTTCTCGAGGTCCGAAAGCGTGCGCTTAATGCTCGCGCCTTGGAGGTTGAGAGTATGTGTGCCAAGTTCACCCAGCAGAATATTGGTGCTGTGATGAAGGCGCATGGAGGAAAGTTGGAATGAATGGAGATGGAAGATGTGTATTTATCTGACAAGATGCGTTGTTTGTAAGATTAGATTATAGAAAGGTTTCTCATAAACACCAAAGAAAGAAATATATTTATAAATTCCCGCCTTCAACACCTGTGACCTCATCAACCCACCCAATCCATCACTTTCCCCTCTCCTCCCTCCTCCCCAGACCACTCTTCTTCACAGCCCTGCCAACGTCAAGGCCTGCAATGAAAAGCCAATCGAATCGCATCACCTGGAAGCAGTGAAAGTACCAGAGACACAGTAGGACAGCCCCGCACTCCATGCAAGCACAGAATGAAGGGCACCCTTTGAGATCCAAAAACAAGAATAATCCGGTGACCCTTGGTAGGGGCCGCGCCAGGGATTAAGCTGGGCAGAACAGATACTACATGTGATCTAAGCCAGAGTGGCAAAGGAAGCTGGAGAGGAAAAGGGAAAGAGTTGGGGGGAGGGGGGGGGTATTTATAGGTTTTGGTGAATTGGGGGATTGGGAGGGGTGTTTGCTCTGGGTGCAAATTTTTGGGGGTTGGGGTTTTGGGTGGGGAGTCATTGGGTGGTGGGGTGGGAGTCATGGATGGTTGCCTGGATGGCTGTTTAGCGAGGTGGGTGTGTGTGGAGTGGGCTGGGCTGGGCTTGGAATTTAGGATGATTTTTTTGAGGAAGCTAGGTGGCTGTAGGTATTATTTGCGTAATTCGTCGCTTGCTGTAGATTTGTTACAGGCGGGTTTATATAATGTGTTGAGTTAGAGCCTTGGTGTCCGGGTTTTTATATGTGTTGTTATACGAACCCCTTTTCCTTCGCTAAAGACTTGGTTGGCGCTAGGATGCGTGGAGATAGGGGCAAAGGTCATATAACGTACCTATAGGTAAGTATATAGTTTGAGTGCTGTGAATAAATATATACCTATTAAAGAACCTGTAATCTCTCTAAGTAGGCAAGATTTATAATCAAACACATCCTAGTGCACAGAGACGGCTACAATCATGCCACTCCTGAACCTTCAGAGGATCTTGAGCTACTGTAAGTGTTGCTTCACTCAATTGCAAAAACTAACATTACAGATTCCCAGAACATGGCCAGTGTTCTACGATGGCTGTAAAATTAATACGACGATTTTGTGTGCCGAGTGGTTTATGAAGAACATGATTGAGTTTGCCGCGCATCATGGCATCAAACCAACGAACGATTGAGAGGTTTGAAGTCTGCGAGGAGCAAGCATGTGACAAAAGTCAACCGAATTATTTATCTCTTGACCCCAACTATAATGAAGGCTTTGTGTTGAGAGCCTGGGGGAAGGAACATGCCCAGTGCGGTTGTTCTTATGTGAATAGTCGTCTCGAATAAGCTTCCATCACTTTTGCTAGCTTCCATAAAAAGAGCTAGGCACCAAAGTGTCTTCTTCCCTGTAGGAATTAGAGGAACAATGAGTCACCTCCATGGTATCAAGACGAACAAGCAGGTGCTTTTGATTAGGAGTGTTGCCCTCAAAGCAAGAGCTGATTGTACAAGCTGTGGTAGCTGGTTATTTGCTTTGCGGTACGATTCTCTGATTGATATGTAGATCGCTTTCAATAAAATCGCCGGGAAAGTCCTTTGCTTGCTCTTCATCGGGCGGTATATAATCCTCGAAGATGTTGGGTGGAACTCTCTCTCGCGCGCCAGATGTATGGCCTTCAGGTGTCACGTGGCATCCTCCAGAGTTTCAAGACCTGCAAGTGTGGTAAAGCCATGCTCGTATGTTGTTTATTTGATTAGAAGTATCTAGATACATTTTGTTTCCTTTGTATATTTTGATCTTCCATTGTCGTGGTGTTGGGCCCCGTGGCCCCGTCCAGTTGTTTGCTTTTGTCAATCTTGCAGGGTGCACCTTCCTCAAGCATCACTTCAACACCCAACCCCACCACAATCTCGATTTGCAAAACCACCATCGTCTAAAAAGCGTTTAGTTCGGAGTTACTGTTGAATAGCATTGTGCTTTACGGATACCTTGGCCATTTCTCGTTATGCTTCTGTTCAATCTATCCTAGACCCACGTCTTGACGCAGAAGTGGCATCACCCACGGTCAACGTGCAAGGGAATGTAGGCATATGACAGATTGCATAGCCGTCCATTCACCCTCTTTGGAAACTTGGTGTTATTCACCAGGACGGCATTTGCGAAAGCGGACACTCGTTCGTTCGCTTGGTTGTGTTTGACGTTGAAGTGAAGCTCATCGGCTGTCGTATTCACTTGCTGGTGACCACAACAACCATTTCAACCACCACCTCCAACACCACCACATTTGCAAAACCTCGCTCAAGTCTCTCGCCCAATTCTTGAAAGTTTCTCTGTGCTTTTCACAACACCACCACCACCAAAACCGAAGAGTTCAACTGCCCTACGCTTGCCATTCACCTTGCCCATCCACCCCGCCGAAACCTCCTTGGCTCGGTCTCGAGGCACGCATCCAACACAACAGACACCCGGTACTTGGATAGCAGTAATTGTACCCTCTCCCTTATGCTGTTGTCCACATACTGATAGCACCCTCTAGCACCGCACCGTACCCCTGGATATCAATTAGCCATTGCTCCTCTTAATGCATATTCGAAACTTCACCCTACAACAACATGAACATCAAACGCCATGTCAAGCCCAAATCTGTGGCTACCTATACCCAGCGGCTCTCTCGTAGCCAGACTAGTACTTGGAAGGCGCCAGCTGTTCGCAGCTCCATAATCATACAGACTCCGACACCCCAGCAGAGCTTTGTCGACGACGACGACGACGATGATGCTCAATCAGATGCTACAAACGATTGTATAATTGTCGCAAGCCATGTGCGGTCTTCGCAGACCGAGGGCATTGATGTTGAGGATGATGATGAGTCTGTTGCCGATCAGATCACCATTGAGCAGGTAGACGCTGGGGATACTGTTGAGGAAGAGACCGGAGAAGATGCATATGAATCCATTGCCACTGATCATAGCGGCAAGCTATTCAAAGACTTTCCAGTCGAGGTATGTTCTCTTTCTCTGAACGTCCTTTCCAGGGGCATAAATGACGTTTTCTCTGGATTTCTGTTCCTCACTTAGACTTTCTGATTCTGAGAATGTCCTCTGGCGTGCCGTATGTCTTTGTGAGACAGTTCTGCCAAGCAGGTTCTACTCCTATTAGCAAACAATCTTCCGCTCAAGGACAGCCGTCCACTTTGTGCCCTCAACCTGCTATTACTCTTTCAGATCCCTCAAGGCTTCGCTGACTTTCACTCTTCCTCCAGATTCATCAGCACATATCTAGCTATCTCCCAACCGCGCGCGACGTTACAAGATACGCTGAACTTTGCCGCAATTCAGCGGCTTCCATCACTGATAGTGTTTGGCGTGAAAGATTCGAGCAGATGTTTGACAGGATCCCAGGGGCTACTACTCGAGAGGTGGCCAAAAAGTATCGTTTCAGATGCTCCGTCTCTGGGCTGTGGACCTGTTTCGACCTAGGGCGGTACGGAGCTACTATTACCAATGAGATCCGTGAAATCCAACGAAAAAACCAGAATGACTGCCTAGAGATGCTGAGAACCCTGATTGTTGGTAGGACTCCCATCGCACAGGATCATTCCAATCTTATACAAAATATGGAACACTCTAACAAGAAGAACAGAGTCCGATGCCCGAAAGATCCGTGACAGCAACGGGAACGAGATAATCGATGGCCTGAACCTACGCTTCATCCGTAGCATGATCACGAACAAAGGGGACGGTAAGTTCGTCGATATTATCGATTCGGTCTTGAATACCGAAGGTGCTCTGAACTGCAAGTCGGGTGCCAACAAGGTGATCACGGCCAATAAGCCGGGCAGCTTGGTCTATGTCATCCAGTTGGCGCTCACACCGATATCCCTCCACCCGGGCTATTGCAACAACAGGGTATCCCATTTTGATGTCTCGCAGATGCATGCGTACTCAACGGCAAAGGCGCAACCCATCTTCGTCGGCAAGGTCTTGCAGGATATCAATGTTCGCTGGCTGTTGCATACGATCAATTTCTTCAAGTTTCACTTCAAGTCGGGTCGCGGCGAGGGCATCATTGCAAATGATTATGCCTTGTTGGAACCGGATCAGTATGTTCAACCGTGGGTTGGTCTGATCGAAGCTGGTACGCAGCCACTGGGTCGATTTTGGAAGGGTGCTCACAGTGAGTCAACCCCAGCCCTAAGCTACTCATGACAACTACTTACCCGACTGAAGCTTTTATGGACAACCGAGATGTGTGGGCTTTGAGGACAGATAAGAATGCGCCCAGCCACATCTATTCCGATTCGGTTGACCCTGGCGAAAACTTTCCGGTGTGTATCTTGTTCCTAACCTCGAATTGAGTGCTGACAACTCGTAGGAGCTAGAGATTCATTTCGACGAGTCCAAATTCCCCTCTAGCTGCTGGCCGGTGATGTGGGAGCGTATGCTCCGCAGCAACCCATTCGTCGATATCAACGCTCCGGTCAACGATTCAAGCCGCCGCTCTCCCCGCAAGGCGAAATCCACGAAACTACCCCCAATTCTCACATTCTATGGTCAGGTCAGCGGCTCCAAACCCGCGCATTTCTATGGCCGCTTGCACGCTCTCCCTCAACAGCAAGGCCTCCACGGCTTCCAGCGCCTGGTCCTCATAAAGTTCTATACCGATTCCAACGGCGATTACAACCCGGAGCAACTCTTCTGTTACGAAGGGTGTGTTCTGCCTGGTGGTAAGGTCATTGTCGGCAGATGGTGGGATGCATTTGCTGACCCGAAGGACGACTCCACGGCGTCAGGGCCCTTCATTTGGTGGAATATTGAACGCAACGCTGCTGGTATCACTGCCGACATCGCTGTTGACGGCAATGCAACGGCCCCTGGGGACAAGACAATTGCCTTCTTTGACGAAGTCCCAAAATAAAATGGGACATTCTTGCTCCCACCAACAAAACAAACCCACATGGAAGCATTTCTTCGGCGTTCGGCTGCTTGGGAAGATACCCTTATATGCCCTTATTCACGTAACATATTAGCATTTTCTTGACTTTGCACTGCACTGCAACTTAAGGACACCCATCTGCATTTATTGGGCGTTCTATGCTTTTTACGCGGGCGAATATGTAAAATAGACAGGAGATTCGAAAAAGGAAGGTAGTTAGATTTGGGATCAATGGAGATTTACCTATTAGGTAGCCACTTGGAGTAAGACTTCGTGATCAAATGCCTTGCACAGATCTTTGGGTAAGGGTTTCTCATTGATTGTGATGGTATAGCTACACGCACGCCATGCTTTTCTCTTAATTGTTTCCCACAACGCCATAACGAAATCTCCGAGCACCTATTCCTCAATACTCTTCACACATTCCCACTCGCCCTTCAGATTCTCCTTCCATAAACTAACCTTATTATCGCCCCACTAACCGCCAGTACATTCCCGCTCAAACTCCAGCTCACCCTCCACAGCACAACTTCAAACGACAAAACCTTGCTCTCCCACACGCCCGGCTGACTGGGATCGCTGGTCCAGATGCGCACCGTCTTATCCTGACTCGCAGACGCAATGTAGCTTTTTTGCAAAACGGTAGGCGACCACGCCACATCGCGCACCCAATCCGTATGACCCGTCAACGGAGCCCCTTCCTGTTTATACGATTGCGACGCAGCGTCGAACCCCCAGATCTTAACCAGATTATCACTCCCGCCCGTAACAAACCTCCTCTCCCCGCCCTTCCCTGCACCCCCCGCACTAACCAAACTACCCGCCTGCGCCGACGGGGCCCAGGAGACGCTGTTGACGCCGACGCCGTGGGCGTGGAACAGCACGTGGTCCATGGAGTTGTCTTTGAATTCTAGCACGCTGACGTTGCCGTCGGACGAGGCGCAGGCGAGCAGGCAGCCGGATTCATGGGGGGCCCAGGAGATGATGTTTACGGAGGCTGTGTGGAGCGCGAAGTCGAAGATTCGCGTGAAGCCGCCGGGGGGGGTTTCGCGCCAGATGAAGACGGTGCCGTCGTAGGAGGCGGAGGCGAGGATGTTGCCGTATT
>QGMI01000771.1:0-19187 GCA_007821535.1 Lachnellula occidentalis | reverse complement strand
GATTGGGGATTGTGTTGAAGGGGGATTTGATGGGGGGGGGTTTATGGGGGAGATGATGGGAGGTGGAAATGAGGTGGGTGAGTACAGTAGTACTGCGGAGGTCGAAAGTGTGCGCAAGTTGGGATTCTATTGATTGCTGGCTCCTTCCGAGTCACTGAGTTTTGTTTAGTGCAGGATGAATGTGATGGTTGGTGGAAGATGGAAAGTTTTTGGATAAAGTGCACCAGTGCTACTACCACTCACCTGCAGGCGGAGCTGGCAGCTTGGAAGAATGGCAAGCTGTGTCCTGTATGGGAAGCTTTTGGGCTGAAGAGGTCGAAGTGAGGGGGGGCATGATATAAATTGCAAGTGCTTCTTTCAGGGTCGGGGTATTGTTGAGCTGATTGGGGAATTGCAGGTACTTTGTTATAGGGTTTTGCTGGGCTTGTGGCGAAGAGATGCTGCCGGGTTAAAGTTATGAAGGAAGGTAAGGGGAGTTGAGATATCGGTATTGAGATCATATAATTAACGGAACTAGAATAGAAGGAGTTTGGTGGTTTTGTGGTATGTACTTAAACTTGAGATTGGTCAACTGAGGTGTTTGGAATGGGATGGGATTTGAGCCTACCTAGGTACGTACACATATTCCGTAAGGGTTGGCCGCAATTATGACTTTGCTGCTATTGCTGGAATTCTTGTCTTTGGTTATCAATTCATTTGTGCTCTTACTAGGTCTCGGCTTCTATTTCAGGACATGGTAGCTCTTTCTTTTCCCGATTCATAATTGCTCCTTCCACGCCGAGAGGTGAAATCACGTCTGGAATCTGACGCTTGTGACGCAACTATTCCTCGACTTCTTTCGCAAGGTCGACAAAAATCCTTTGACTCAAACATTCCCCAACCCTTTGGTTGCTCTTCTCATTCTGAATTATCAACTTTACTACATACTACATACATCGCCTTCCTGCGAATACGGCTTTTGAATTCACTTTCCTGTTACCTGGATATCTCTCACATTCTCTCCCCCATACCACTTCACTTCATAGCCAAACAACCACGACTTGCACACAGTAACACAGATCGATCTAAACTGCCAGAGAACTGCAGCGAGTATTCTTCTCGCCATTCTATCCGAATCTCGCGACTACACTCGTCTTGAGACAGAAGCTTTCCACGCATCATTGCACATTCAATTTCAACAACATCGCTATATAACCATCACTTCTATACCTTGCGATTATTCGCTCGTCAAGCAAATTGCACAGTTACCAGATTTTCTACTATAGTGAGTCTTCATTCAACACTGAGATGCATGGCAGCTAACGTCCAAGGATTGTGTTCATTTGCCTTCAGATATCTATCTTCTATGGACCTCGGGGAATCAGAAAACAAATATGGCCCACATCCTTCCCGGGCGTATTTTTGGTCACTATCATAAAACTTATACCAAGGATTTCCTCTGTCAAATTTTGACGCACCATAAGAAGAGGCATTTCAAAAGGGACTCCAGATATACTCTACTTGCACACCTTATTGCTCTCGAGGCAACCCTAGCAGTCAAAGACTATATACTCATTCGAATATGGCTGGGCCAGCATGATTTACAACGTCAGCACTTTTCAAGCTTTGTCGCCGATAGAGAGAACGCTTCAGGAGAAGACTCTCCAGACGGGGAAGATGTGCCGCATTTGAAACGCAGGAAAGTGATGGAATCTGCAACGTTTTATGGAGAGGACGATTCAGAGGACGATTCAGAAGGCGAACTGCTAGTGGCAAATCTCAGAGGACTTCCCTCTCCTGCTATTTCAGTACCTCCAGCCACTATTGACTGTGCTGTATGCATGGAGTCGCTAGAGCCAGAGAGCTTTTCTCAACCTAAGATCACTCCCTCCTGCGACCACGAAACCCAAATATGCGATTCTTGTGCCACTCAGAGTATTGATATTCAGATCCTAGAGTTCTCATGGGATATGATCAAGTGCCCACTCTGCCCCGAGCTAATGTCTTTCGAGTCTATCAAGGAGATAGCATCTGAGGAGGCTTTCCAAAGGTATTTCGAGTCAATTATTCTGTGGATTGTTCTGGTGCTAACCAAATAAGATATGATCGCAAGTCCGTCATAGCAGCATTCCGACATATGCCCAACTTTACATACTGCCTCAACGCAGGATGTGACTCAGGTCAAATCCACGGCGGCGGAGACGATCAACCGATTATGACTTGTACGGAGTGCCAATTCAAAACGTGCTTCACACACGAGACTGCGTGGCACAGCGGCATGACTTGTAGTGAATATGATGAAGTGCTGGCCAAGGATAAGAAAAGGACGAAGCAAGAAGCAGCTTCACAGAAGTATCTTACCAAAAAGACCAAGATATGCCCGAATCCAAAATGCGGACTGCACTGCATCAAGGTTGATGGATGCGATCATATGACGTGTAAGTCTTCCTTGCGCCGTCCGTCTAAATAGCTGCTGAGAGTCATTATATAGGCCATTCCTGTCACTTCCAGTTTTGTTGGAGCTGTTTTGCTTCATACACTCGTATTCGGGCAGTTGGCAACACGGCTCACAGTAAAAAATGTCCCTGGCATCCTAAACAGCTCAACAAAGATGGCGTCCGAATCGGACGACGCTGATGATCTGAAAGACAAGTGGGAGAGGGTCTTCGTGAGACCGTCACCCATGATGGATCTTCCGACGAGGAAGAAGATGAATCAGTTAATTCCAGAAGTTCCAGGAGAACACTCAATCGTCCAATCCTCCTTGCGTCTGGACTTACTTTTGTTGCGATGCAGGACGTCACGAACGCTAAGCATGATCGGGTCCAACTAGACCTCCTCTCACACTGATCACGAAGCATAATCTGGACCATGACATATACCCCACTCTGTAATTTAGTTCTCACTTTTCTACTTTAGTCCAAATAGCAATAGAACGGATTGCACCCAAAACTACGTCTATTATACTCTTTACTAGTGCTATATTTCTATACCTCTGATTATCTTTTATGCAATGACTGCCAAAAGAGCGGTATTGTAAAAGTGGGAATATGTGTGGGGTAGGAATCTAATACTACACTCGCTGGTCAACTTCTTTGGACGAGGTGCTACATTTCCGAATCAAATATTAAATCAGAAGGCTAGAATGAACACAAACTTGAGACTAGAATTCCAGGGGCAAGTAAAAGGGTAACTTCGCATTTCACGTGACTCACCCCCCTCTCCTTTTCTATTGCAAGGTTGCACGCAGCGAATCATTCAGGTGTTCTGGCTGCTGAGATGGTAATGAGACGGCTTTTCTACTAAGAGGAATTCAAAAAGCCATATATAAGAGGTAAAAGGCATTCCACAAAGAAAAAGTCCAAACTCCAATCAATATCAAACAAACGCATCAATATGCACCACTTTCCCTTCCAATTCTTTCCTCAGTAGAGACAACTCCTTTGCCTTATCTATGGAGGATGCTCCAGATTTCGGCGAGTATAACCCAGAGGTTGAGACTCTGACTAATACTGGGCCATGCCAAGAGGCCATTTCCCCATCTACCATCTGTCCAGCCTCCCAGCAAAGTTTGGGTTGTTGGGTATGCCGCTTGACAAGCAACCACTCCACTATTTCTGGAAAGTCCTGCGCAGATTGTATGGCGGTGAATTCTAGACCATATTTGCTGCCAAAGATATTCGCTCCAGTGCGGACCAAGTATATGACGGATTCAAGTCGTCCTTCATGGCACGCAGCATTCAGTGCAGTACCCTCACGGCAGCCTTTAAGTTTTACATTAGCTCCTGCCTGGATTAATACATCTAGTCCCCTGATATCTTCAAACTTAGAGGCTTTAGTGAGCAGAGTTTCGTGAATGTATGGTTCTAAGAAGGGAGTATTGATTATTTAGGACGCCCTGGCGAATCCTAAACGCTTAAAGAGTAGTTTTAGAACAGGCCATATATCATACTCCTAAGTAAAAAGTACTTTGCAGATGCAGCGTTCGTAGTCGAGGTCCCAATTCATGATTAAGGATACCTTAGCCATATTATTCGTAGCATATTCCAGTGCAATATCTACAAGCATTGCACCCTAATAGTTCTCCACTTCGGGACTGCAACCAATCTGAAGGAGGTAGGAGAATGCCTATGCATTTCCATGACTAGCAAAATAGAGTAAGGTATTACTAGACATGTCTCGTTAAGTAGGTAAAGTGCCCTTTTCAACGAAGTATTTCAAAATCTCTATGTGCCCGTATCTAGCTGCATGCATTGCCGGAGTCTGGCCCGAACATCGTGCATTGAGATTGGCACCATTTTCGACGAGCAAGTATACAACTTCTAGATAACCTAATATAGCGGCACAATGCAGTAGGGTCTGTTAAAAGCGATTGGGACAGTCGATAGTCGCGCCGTATTCTAGGAGGAGTTTAATGCATTCTATATTGCGTCCTCCTACAGCAATATGCGTAGCTGTGGGACTATCAAGGCCTTCCGTTGATGATATACTCGTTGTGTTGGAAAGGTACCAAGTCCATTTCAAGGCGAGGTCATCGATCTTTGCATCGTACACAAATGTCAAATCATTGATTCGTGCATGCTGAAGCAAGATCTTGAGTCCAGGAATGTTGTTACGGGCAACCGCAAGATGGATAGGATTAAGTGGGCTTTGAAACGATAGGCTACCTGCCTCAAGATCTTTCTTCAGCAAAACAATCAAAAGCTGTGTCTCAGATTCATTTCGACAAGCCAGATGAACTGCGGAATAACCACGGTACGTCGATGTATCACACACTTGTCCTGTCGTTGAAGCGCCCATTTCGATGAGATAGGAAGCTATTTCAAATTTGCGGTCTCTCAGAGCAATGATGACTGGCTTGCAACATTTGCAGCCCGCATGTGGGCTGTTTATATCAGCCCCGCCTTCCACGCCCTTTTTGCACAGTTCAATATTGTTTAAGTCGATGGCAAGAGATAGACTCCGTGTTGCCATAGTACTTGACTGCTTCTGGCGTACGACGTTCGTAGTATTCTGAAGCTCTATCGCCGCATAGCTTTTAATTTGAAGTGCAATCGTAAGAATATCTGATTTGACACAATCTTCTTGGGCGCTTTTAGTCAAACTTGCGATCAGCGCTTCAACCATTTCCTTCTTGTGGCATGCTGCGCTAGCTGCGTCATTCCCGTGTTTGTATAGTCTCACTACATCTTCGTTCAAGTGTTTGCCCAAATAATTCATAACACCGCTGTCAAGTTTGCTACCAGCCTCAACAAGCTTGACCAATGGGTGTTTAACTCCTCGTCCCATACAAGCATAAACGGCCAATTTCAAACAAGAATATTGCATACCATGGATATCTCTGTACGGAGTAAAGATATCAGCTCCATGTCTGATCAAGAGATCCAACACCTCGGCTCTACCTTTCTTCATGGAATTATGGGATATATCCAGCCATTCATCATTGTCTAAGGAGTTGGCATACCGGACTGCCCCAATAAGCGCGCAATGAATGGGGTTTCCCATGCTACTGATTTGGTTGATAGAGCAGTCGAGGTCTAAAAGTCATTTGCACAGCTCAACACACCCTATAGTCGATGCCATATGAAGGGGGCTAACTTTTCGCAGAAGGACAAGCACGTTGACCTGTTCGAAGCGCCTCATCATGGCCCCTTGATACCAAAAACCTTTAGCCATAACGTATATACAGTCGCGAGCCCAAGAGAGAAAAGATGATGTTCTGGAAAGACAGAAGAGTTCGCGAGCATGCGCACATATTCTTTTGTCGTTCCATGCATGCTTGGCATATATAAACCAGTGCTGGACCGCGTGAGTACGGAAGGGGTATTGAGTCCGTTGGTCTTTCCAGGTATCGAAATCCTCGATAACGTCTCTTCGAAAAATATCTAGCTTGATATAGGCCAGACAGACCTTTGCTAAATATGGACGAACTTGTTCTTTAGCTTGCGAATAGGGGGCGAACATGGACCCGGAGGATTCTGATAAACTCTCAAGAAACTCTTTGACAGTAAAATGTGCCAGCTCAAAAACTGTTTCGTCATAAGATGACGATAAGCAGATAAGGCTACTACAATAAAGCAGGATATCCTCCTGCTCATATAGTGACTCCTTATCAAGGATGGTATCGCTTTCCTTGATCGATACTGCTTCACAGATTTGAGCTACTGGCATGCTGATCGGCGAATGGACGATCCATTTTAAGGTATTCTATACCATTTCTTACACACTAGAGTCGCTTTCGGCTATGCGTTCAAGGATCCTCTCGTATGTCTTGAACAAGGTTAGCGGTAGCGACTTGAGCGCCTAACGCTTTGCAGCATCGGTAGGAAGTCCTAAGAGGAGGTCAAGTTGGCATGCTGCCCAGCGAAACCTGTAAATTAAAGTTAGCATCGCCGCTGCAAATTTGACACAGCAAATCCGAGTTTATCTTCACAAAATATATTTAGCATCTACTTACATGCCATCCGCTCCTTCGACCAATGACTTTATGATATGATCCTTCAGTTCTAAGCTCCGAATCCGTAATTGTTCCCTCCCAACTTTGCGCTACCTCGAATCGATCTCTGCAGCGACATAAAGCTCTAGATCCTCTTTATGCACGGCTATTTTTATGTGCCCAAACTCCTGTTGCAACAACTCTCGAATATCGTATTCATCTCAACTAAGAAAGAGCGCACGAACGTTGCTATCAGAATTAGTTGCAAGGCTTGCAAGCGATATGATAACGTCTATGGTAGAAGTACCACATTCGTCTAGTCCATCAACAACGATTGAGACATCTTCAAAGCAAAAAGTCTACTGGCTGACCATCGCCACTAGGGCCGAAATCTCTAGTAGAATAGTGCCACTGTCCTTTGGATGACATTTCTCATAGAGCTTTTGGAGGTGAGCAAAAGCCGTTTCGTTCTGCCTTGCTAATTGGGTAGCGATGGAGCTGAATATGTTGATAGAAGACTGCGTTCAAACATCCTTGTAGTCACAATAGAAGTAGGCGACAGCTCGAGTGCTGCTGCTCTCTTTCATGACTTCTTCAACAACACAAGCTGCCAGCACTGTCTTCCCGGCACCAGGGATACCTGAAAGCCATAACTTTGATTTACGTGTATGGAGCCATGTCTTGAAAGTATTACCTTCTGTTAGCCACAATCCGGTAAGTGGATGGTGAAGGTTCAAGTTTGACCGGTGATAGGTCATTGGATCCAGCTTTCCAAAAAATTGGAGAATCTCCTGTCGCTGATTCGTTAAGGCAATATGCGTTTCCATTGCCCATCGCGTTTCCAGATCCGTCTTCAAATCTTTGATATCCCCGGAAATCTTATCTTGGCGTGATAAGGCTCGGAGGGTCATGGAAAGGTTGTCGCCGGCCAAGGCAGCATTGATGGTACTCTTGTGCATCTCAACTTCGGAGAGAAGTGATTTCATTTCAGGTCCACTAAACGGCCACTTGGATTTCCGCAATGTAGCGTCCAGTGTCGACTTGCTTGAGCTAGGGTCTTGCGGGGCTTTCCACTCGAGCTTGTTTCGGATCTTCAACAAAGTCTCTCGACATGAGTTTATGTGATGCAGGCGTAAGTTCGCATCAGGCGTATCTTCCTCATACTCGTTCAAAACGAGCTCCAGATTGCGTAGAAGTCCAGAGAGCGTTGTGATCTCCGAGCAAGCGCTTGGATTTCTTTTGCTGCACCTTTGACGGCTTTCGTGTATCGATATATGCGAGTAAAGATGGTATCGGCAATTGCCACGAGTCCAGCTATGCTCCCAGCGATAGAAAGAGGGTCTGCCATGTTGACTGTGTTCTTAAATTGGCATGAAAAGTGTCCTGAAGGCCTTGCTCAGATTGATCGGTGGTCGTGGTCGTTAGCCAGCCTTATCTCTTGGACCACAGCCTCGTCGGTGAAATGATGACCCTTGGGTCTATATGAAAAATTGCCGAGTGCTAACGCAGAGACGTGAATTGCAACTGTTGGTAGATGGTCTTATCGTTTGGAGTGGAGACCATGAAAGCTGAAGCCGAAGTTCAAATAAAGATTTTCTATGCAACAGACGTGCAGGCACTGCAGGACCTGCGCCACCACATTTTGATTGGACCCTGAGAAGGTTTCCCACGGGGCAGATATAGTGGGCAGATGACAGCGCCAGCCGCCCTCTACATGGATGAGATAAGTGGCTGAATAATGTACCAAAACTCTAGCACATTATTCGGCCACTTTCTCCATCCACGGAGAGCCCGCCTTGTGTGACGGTTCTCATGTCCTAAACAGCCTTGGGTCAGGATAGATGTATGCCATTTGTCGAGAACCAATCCACAAGATCAGCAAGATACTCGCACAACTCGGGCAGAATTCCAGCCTCTCAGCTGTCCACACCCCATACATACACTTCTGAGTCTTGCGCATTCAACAGCGCAATGCATTTAGTCTAGGGTGGTCACCACCTAAAAATGGACGATAGTGGGTAGTTCAAGTGCGTGAGTCTTGCCCTTTCTAGATTTCCTTAGAAATTTGGCTTTCTTCTGCTTCCCTCCGAAAATCGACCAGAAGTACGAAGCTGTAGCCGCAGCCTTATTCAACCTGTCTACGACGACACCAACATGCCTACCTGCATATCGTGTGGTACACTGGTACAGCTGAGAGGCTTCGCCTTTGGAGCTAATCAATTGTAACGGTCCCGACTGTGGGACAAGCCTTATCCCAGATGTCCTTCGGCAAGCAAAACATCCCACACCTCTTCGCGACATCCTCTCTCCGATCAAGACCCAAACACAAAACCAGATGAAAAGGCTTCAAAGACTCGTCTCCCTCCAATAACTCCACTTCCAGAATCATAACCAACTCAATGCCATCTTGCAAAAGCCAAGTGAGAGTTTCTCCGCGCAGGGTCTTGGGCAGATTGAGCATGAAGGGCGGCCAGTGGTCGTACCAGCGTGGGTAATGATGAATGTGGGTGTTGCCATAGTCATCGTGTAGACGGAAACGATCGTAGGGGGTGCGATACTCAGATGCGGATTCAAAGTTGCTAGAGGCATTTTTGGAGTCGAATTCCGAGGGCACTACTAAGTGAGACGATTGTTGGAGTTCTTCTTCAAACCGAGGCGTGCAGGGGACTATATCAAGGGAGAAATGCGCCGTTTCTGAGGTAATGGTGAGAATAGTATTAGTCTTGTATGATGGGAGAGTAATGTCCGCGAAGCGTTGTGAGCATTTATTGGTGCGATGTGGTGCCTCAGTGAGTGTTATTAGGAGGCCTGCTAGCTCTGTATCTGAATTGTCTGGCTTTACAGTCTGCAGGTTCCCGTGCCCATCCTTCTTCAACGAGCACGTTCCTTCTACAGGGTAGATACGATGCATCTGCTGCAGACAATGCCATCCTGCCCAAGCCCAACTAGGGAAACCCTCTCGGACTCGATCGTACGCACCGCTCCAAAGCAGTGCGTAATGGAAATCGATTGTAGGTAATCCGTGAACAAAAGACATGCCTTTTATATCTGCAATCAAATTGAAGCAGCCTGTTATGGCATTGAGTTTGTCGGATTCAAAGGATATTTGCCTCGGCGTATAAGACATCAAAAGGGAATCATAGTCTGAAAACTTCCAGGAATCTTTGTTCAGCCATTCCAGCCATGATAACACGTGATATCCATGGGAGTCGGTTTGAACACCGGGCATCTCAGCTTCGTGGCCATAGGGTCCAGAGTGCAAGGACTCTCTCCACTGTCCCAATTTGCATAGAAACGAAATGTCATATTTGCCGAAAAATGCACAGCGATTTGCCAGCTGCCCTTCCTGCATCGTCCATGCTCGATTACTCCACTGTGAACCTCGAATTTGATGACCGAGACCTGGAATAGCTGTAATGTACTTACGTCCTTGAACTGTTTCTATCCTTTGCTGCCCCTCTATATGGCTTGATACTGATTCCGGTAGCAGTCCAGCTTCTGGCGCCATTCCTGCAATCAGTGTGATTTTGGCGTAAAGGAAGCGGTAACCCATGCCCTCAATCTCCGATCCCTTCCTGACGAGATCTGCTTGATTTATGCAGTACCGGTCTACCCATAAAAAGGGGATAGAGAGTTTCTTGCAAACCAAGATTGCGTCTTCGATTATTTTGGGGGCTGTCGCCGGAAGGACAGAAGACGAACCTTCTGTTTTCAATCCATGTTGAACTTTGAGGTTAACCTCTTCCGCATTCTGCTTTCCCCAAACATAACTTAAAGCAGCATATTCGATCTTTTCTGGATCGCTTTCCACGATGGTGCGCTGATTGACGTCGATAACACGAATTCCGAATTTGGAAGCCCCCTCATGGAAATATGGCTGACAGCAGGTCTTTCGGTTTGACTCGAGAGTGTGTGATTCGACACAAGTCTTCATCCATTTCTGCAGTAATTCAAGGCTATAGCTTGTCGTTGTAGCTTTGTAGCCATTGAACAATGGTCTGGCAGGGTCGATCGAGTCTGGTGACAATAAATGGATTCCGTTTCCGAGGTGACGATGGTTGACCACATATTTATCGTGATCTGATAACCCTTCAAGGGGATATAGCCGTGTTTCCAATCTAGAAGCTACCATGCCTCTTGTTTCCTCGTTGATGAATCTCATCTCTTCGCCATAATCGTTGCGGTAAATATGAACTTTGACCCTGATTTTTGAGGGGTCAATATTATTGCCTTCTTGCGACCAATAATCAAAATCATCTGTCTCATACAGGTCGTGATGAAGAAGACGACAGAACGGACAACGATTATTGGCATTAATCTCAGCGAGAGTGCCTAAGGAAACTTGCACTCCTTGGTCGTAGCCATCCCCTGAAGAATAACGAGGTCCGGTGAAGAGAGAGAAGAAGTCGACATTGGAGCATGTTGCACAAAGCTCATCCGAGAGTCCCATCGGATAATACGTGGTGTTCCTTTCGGAATTGTACTGCGGTAATATCAGAATTGTTGGGTGAAGAGGTAAAGATTGTGAAAGGCGCGCGACAGACGAGGTGGGGTGGGGTGGGTGGCGGAGGAGATTGGCCCCACCGGGCAACCACGCTAGACCCGAAATTGACCCGCCAGAGGTAATAGTGCAGCAACAATATAGAAATGCAGAGTGTTTCATATCTCCAAGTATAGACTTTTCGACTTATTATGAGTGTTATATTTGCAAATCGCTGTATATTAAAGGAGGGAACCATTTTGTCTTAGCTATCTGTAAGCGAGCCCCTATTTTCCCGACACACTTTCTGAAGGTACTACTTGTTCTGTGAAAGAAGTCATTAACCACGGGCGGTATTGAGTGATAGTAAGACTTTCTATCACTATTTGCGGACGAGAGTCGCTGAAATGGTTCCTGGAACAGATCAAAGCCTGATGTTTCAATTAAGTGAACTAGATAACAAAGAAACGCAAACTTCTGCTGTAATGATTCCGCAAATGCTCTGTGCCGTAGATCAAAGCGCGATACGAGACAGACAAAGGAGAACGATGTGGTAAATACAAAACACCAAGGTTGTGTGTATTCAGTATCTTCTTAATACATCGCCGTCTGTTCGAAATGGAGCTGTCGTCGCATTCTACCTGGTTTTCCAAGGGACGAGAAAACGAACCAAGAGACCGCCTAACATTCGGTATAGAACTTGAATTCGCAGTTGCTGTTATCCCACACAGTCAAAAGTTTGATCCGAATGAAGGAGATCCCCGGGCAGGGAGAGGGATTGATAAGGGTGTCGACCCGGACCAAATATGGTTGGATTCCCGTCATCACATCGTCAATACACTCCGAGAAGCAGGAATTTCAGCCGAAGCTTCACTCCACATCCTCACATCTGCGGCATGGAAGCCTGACAATCCCCGTGCTTGGGGTGTGAAAGAGGATAATACCATCGTGGCCGAGGGTCGCGGTTACAATTACATCGCAACCGAAATCGTATCGCCGGCGTTCTACTTCAGTCTTGATGCTCTTGAAGAGGTCAAGTATGTGTGTACTCTGCTATCGAATACGTATAGACTTGCTTGCAACGATACCTGCGCTCTACATGTTCATGTCGGCAATGCGAAGAAAGGACTCGACTATGCGACAGCCCAAAATCTCGTGGCGACCTATTTTACCTTCGAGCCGCAGCTCGAGAAGATTAACCCTCCTCATAGACGAGACAATTCTAATTGTCCCAACGTGCGGAAGTCTACGATGATGACGACGGAGATAGACGGCAGGTTCCGCACAGTTCGAGAAGGCGTAGCACGGATATTCAACGGGCACAAGAATACCATGAATGAACTGTTCGAGGATACCTCGCCAGCGGAAAGGGGCAGATATAATGAAAGGAAACGCAGCGCTCTGACTATTGGAGAGCTGTTGAGCTCTGATGACAAGAAGACTGTGGAGTTTCGGCAACACGAGATGACCTTGTCACCAACACGAGTTGAAAATTGGATTCGGTTATGTGTTGGCCTTGTGGAGTTCTCTGATACTATTGATAGGAGCATTTTGAAGGATTTCTTGGAGAAGCTAATGAGTGAACTTACTTTGAAGGAGCTTTTGGAGACTATTGGACTCCCTCGAGAGGCGCAGTATTACTCGCAGAGGCTGATGAAGGAACGCCATATATCGACGCCCGGGCCTCTCATAAATCAACCCCCTGAATCGACTCAGGGGCGTCGATTGGTTTAGCTTAGACTCGATTGACGTATATATACTAGCGCGTCAATTATTGTAGTTCCATGAAAGCCAATCATGAAATACAACCTTTATACGTGATCGATAAGTACGAATTTACCTTGAACTTATCACGGAAGTAGATTCTGCCTTATGTATAGTTTTAATAGTATTAGACATATACCTGTTTAGTTTGATATTATTAGGACAAGTCCCCTTATAAAGATAAACTTGGTAAGTTGGCATTGATCCTTATTCAATAATCAGCACTCCATTCGCAATGATAAACCGCGAGACATACCAACTCAAGTCGATTAGCTGACATTACGACTGCCATTAACTTCATCAAGACATCAGACTAATACTACAAAGCAACTCCAATCCATTCGAGACACGCTACCCTATATTGCTCATCATCTTCCAATCGCGCTTCATGCTCCTCGCTTTTATCCCTCCAATCGTACAGTATATAGTTCCCCGCGATCGGGTATACGAGAGCGATTCTTCATAGTTAGGGATACGTGGTTTTGTGTAGGTTGGCGAGTGTTTTTAGCTGGTTGACCAAGCTAGCAACTTCTTTGCTTGAAGTTGGCAACCCGAAGTCTCTGGGGTAGCCATAATCAAAATATTCCGGGATTCTGATCTATAGTCCTTCGAGGTCCGCGGGTAATGTCTCCCAACTTACTAAGGAAGAGGTTTCTGATCGCGAATCAGGTACTTGCTCGGCAGCGAAAGTTTCTCCGGTTGCGAGGATACGTGCGGTTTCAAGGGGTGATTTTTGTTCGCTTCGGCTGGCCGTGTGAAGTAATGAATGAACAGCTCTTCCAGGGACGCCTGATGTGGCGCTACAGTCGCTGTGAGATCTTCCGGTGCCGCCTATGCTTCCCCAAGGCATCCTGTGATTGCGAGATGAAACAAGCGCAGAGCTCTCGGCCACTTGAGGACTTCGGCAAACGATGCGAGGTTGGAGGTAGATAGTTCGTAGCCGATCAAGGTCAATGAAGATATTTTTGAAGTTGCAGCTGGGTTGTCTGATATTTAGGTAAAGTAAATGAAGTGAGAAAGAGACTCTAGGTCTAGATTTAAATATTATGACCTCTGTACTTGCAAATCAAGCGGTAGTTACTTTCTATGAGATAGGTAACTAATACATCAAGCTACCAATGGAGTGATTGTCCAGATACCAGCTACCGATCAAACGTATCTAAATGAAAGACGTGATATGATGCCGAGCCCAGCCAACCAAAGCGCCATTTCCCCAGGAATCAGATCGCACGGCGCCGTCCGTCCCGCCCCCAACATTTCCAATATGTTTCGACTTATCAAGGAAGGTGGTACTATATACGACCCCGTATTACGTAGGTGCTTCAGCCCTACAAGAAGAAGCGAACGAATCGATCAACGATGCTAATGGATCCTCAACCCCGACTTCTCACTCGGCGCTACTGTATTTGTATGAATGCTGACATCGACACGGATTGTAGAGAGGTGAATAAACAAAGAAACCCGGTTCGGTGAAAAGCATACTCGTTTGAGAAGGAAGGAAGGAATGAAGGACGGTAGGATACGAGTACACAGTTCCACGATCACGATGTGCCGACATTATAGGCTTGAATATACTCCACACCATAAGCATAATTCCGTCTGACTCTCTCGTTCAGTATACCGATAATTGCAAACAAAGTACTTCACAACTCTTCTTAGATCTTGGTCCTCACCGCTCTGCGTCAGCGAATGCACTAACACATGGACACGTACAAGTACATGAATTTTCCATCATAGACAAGAAAACAAGAAGAGTGATAATAGCAAACAAGAAGAGAAGCAAATAGTGCGAAACCCCACAGCGGGTACTGCACAGCGGGTACTGCACAGCTGGCACTGCACAGCTTTGGGAATCTGTGGCCGATGCTTGTCTACGGCGCGCAAGAAATCCAGTCCAGTTCACCGTTCATCATCCATCCCACTTCCTTTTTCGTCGTGCGCGATGGCCGCCAAAAATGAAAAAGAGGGTTCTTTAGCAAAGAAGTAGGGAAAATATGATATGTCATTTTCGACAAATGCATTGTTGCGACGAATTGCCTGCGGAGATTCAAATAGATGGATTTTCTGCGATGCGGCCCTTCCCTTCATCGGCGACTCCCGCCATGCATGCGCTTGAGACGACGGCGGGCGTGCAGGAAAAAGTCAAAATGGACGAATCAATGTGACATCATATGACCAGAGACCTTACCAAGTACTGCAGACTGCACGCGCGCTTTGCGTGCATCCATCTAGCCCCCGACATGTGTGAGAGAGTTTCGGTCGGTGTGGTTGTTGGTCGGGGTGCGTTTCGTTTTCTGCAACATGCGTGTCGCCGCATTCAACCAGGCGGGCCGCGGCGCATGCGTTTAATACTCGACGAGGTATATGCATGCGATGGCAGGAGTGAAGTGGACTGCAGCATCGGTGTCACTCTGGCGAAGAGAGATGCTGCGGTACATCAAGTATTCGAGCAGTTGCAGAAAGCGTGCGTAGCACCTGACTGCAGCAAACTGAAAGCAGCCCCGGCTCGGTTGGCGCATTTAGGGGGGCTGTAGCGCTGTGCGAGGAAGGAGGGGGAGGGGTAGTCTCCGCAATTGCGTGAGACGCCCAGCCTTGCGCCTTACGAGTATAGTGGTGTACAGTACTATACCGTACTGTACTGACAACTGGCTGTCAGCACTAAACGATGCTCCTGACTTTGTTATTAAACGGGGAACTCGGAACATACAACACGATTTCGGCGAGCCGCACGAGCGTGAATCGTGGGTGTGGTGTTTATGTCCAGGGTTGGACAGTGAAAGTGCCCGGCTGGCTCGCGTATGGAGGTAAAACCCCTCCCGCTGACGCCTGAATTACGATCGCGGGGTTGCGATGTAACGGATGAATCATGGATGCAAACCTTCCTGTGTTTCTTCTAGAGCTGGCCGTGCATCTGCCATCTGCATACTTCCAAGATTGTAGCTGTGCGTAAGCATGACCAATGCATTGATCCGAGGTCAGGTTGATGTCCAAGGTCCCCGCGTAGAGACCGACTTCTTCTGGAATCGATGAGAATAGTCAGGCGGTGTGCCCTCCCCGCAGGCTCTAAACTCACGATCCATTATTCCCATACTGTGAACGCTTGCGTCGTTCACCGTAAGTTGATGTCGAGACATGCATGCAATGCCGACGGTGTCTAGTACTGGTGGGTGGATGAATGATGGGACTGACTGCGTCTTGGACAACACCTCGAGAGTATGCTCGACTGATGCCCTAAAACCACAGCCATCGTAATCGTACCATAAAGACATATCACATATCCCTCCCTATATAACCGGTGCGAGTAAAGGGCGCGAAGAGGACGCGGGCTCAAGTGCTCAGACGACAGTCAAATGCGTGATGGAGGGAACTGTACTGTAGGAAGAGGACAGCCGAAAGAATAGCGACAATTACTGCTCGGCCCGCTGCAGGACGTTTTGCCTGTTGCTCGGGCGTCCCTTGTCGGCCAGGGAAGGTCCCTGTACAGTGCACAGCATCGCAGCATGGTTCTCCAGCCGATACAGCCAATCGCGGCGCAATCCCACCCTCGTTGGGCACGGCCGACCTTGGCCTGAGCTGAAGGGCATTCAAGGGATGTCACAGCGGGAATGGGTCCAGCTGAAAGGTTGCTGGAAGGGCGCTAGGAGCCTAAGGGATGGCTGTTGGCCTGTTGGCTGCGCCGTCGTGGCTACTCTGCTGTTATTGGCAAGGACAGCGCGGCGCCAGCGTGCCTCCGTATGCAAGCCCAGTCCTAATTACTGTAAGCCGTGCCGTGGTGTGCATGAGAGTCCCATGCTCTCGTTCCGCACCGAAGAGCGGGCGGGAATGCAAGCTGAAGCTGCAGCGTGCAGCTGCGACACACACTAAAGCGGTCCCCCGCATGAGAAAATGGTCAAGTGATATCTGCAAAGGGTTTAGCAGTGTCTGGCGGTGTGGCCGGCGTCCACCAATGGCTGCCCAAAACATGGAAAGTGTTGAATGTGGACTCGGCCGAGGGGAGGCGGACTGTAAGAGCAGCGAGAGTGCCTTTCATAAAAGAGCTGGCCGGATGCAGGATGTGCTGTTCAATAATGTTGCCAACTTCTAGCCGTCTACGGAGTACGGATGCGCGAATTCCAACTTCAAAAGCCAGGTTTGGTAAAGTGGGCAATGTGGTTCGCTGCTTCGGTATAATAGCGGGGCTATCATGTGTTTTCACTTCTACCCCCGAGCCCCTCCCCTCCCCGAGGCTCGAACAAATCCTGGCGCAACCACGATCGACGCTATCACTCACCCGACGGTCCGGTCTGTGCCAGCCGTGGTGCCCGAGAGGCTACGATGTTTCGGGCCCTCTAGGATGATCTGGGGAAGTGAAGTCACTGATACTTACTACACGGTATCTTATATCATCTTCTGCATCTTCCCCGAAATGATTATATTGAAGGTGAAGGAGTTTCAAATGCCGTCCTGCGGCACGGATCGCTCCTGATCGCTCCTGTCTCACCTATCGCTCTTCCGGCGCTAAATCCAACGACTTGGAGTCAGAGATGTCTATGACTACTCGTACGGCATAGTTTATGCACTCCACTTATAGACTGCGGATGAGCTGTCGTTTTGCTATTCCTTCACGAGCCCTTGCTTTGTAGATGCCATCAGAAATGCCGTGCCACCAGACGGACATTTCCTGTCGCTGTGATTGATACGCGCGTTTGGGTTCTTCTTTGATGGCATGTTGGTTGTACTTGTACTGCATCTCTGTTCCAACAAGGAATGAAGAACATTCCATTGTTACATGTCTCGGCCACTCTTGGGAGTGATGGAATGTCTCTGGAAGGAAGGATGAACAATAGAATGTGACAGGTTCTGTTACACCGTGTCAGCCACCTTTCTTATTTGCGCCAGAAGCGGCTATGTCTCGTACCACTATATCGTCGTTACGACCCATCAACCAGGGTTTGGGTGATCATATCTCGGGTCGCGCCTCTCGCCTTTCTGCGCGGCCCGCACTTGGCACCACGCACGTTCACTTTACCCATGGAGCTATGCGCGATGTTCCTTGTTACCCCTCACTCCCTCCCTGCGGCGATATATTGGGTGATAACACGCCAGAGTAGGACTATCCTGGCTGCACTGGGTCAATTTTCCCTCCCGCCTACCGTAGAATTGACCAAGTTTGGAAGATGAACGTGGATGATGCAGTCGCATCAGGACTGACTCGGAGTCAGTCGCTGCAGGTCCTCGTTTGCAGGTCGCTTTGTGGTGTGTCGTATGACAGCTTTAGTTTGGTGTTGGTGGTCCCGATAGTAGTCCAAGCAGGATGAACGGTGGAAGCTGCTGCATGTGCTACGTTCCGTTCCTCCCGCTGCCGTGACCCCGTTTGCGTCGCGAGACTACCCTCCATTCGAGATTCCTCCGAGATATAGTGGCCAGGAAGATGTTGCGGAGAGGGTGGGGATGTAGCGAGATGGTGCCAAATGATGTCAAATAAGAATGCAAAACGTCTTGAAATATGAGACTTACATCAGAGAAAGCAACCCATCGAATGATGGGACGAAATTATGTCCGTGAATATCATGGTATTATTGACTTCAATATGTTGCAAGCGATGAGGCTTCATCATGACATGACAAAATCCTCCTCTACCAGTACTACCAGCAAATTGAAACAGACTCTGACTACCGATACTGCAGCGGGCATGTCGGTTTGCTAGGTATGCACCACTGCAGCAGAAGAACTGATAGAAGTGACAGCTGCGCCCCATAAAGCCCAGAATAATCCTCCGTTTGTGCTGGAGAAGCGCGCCAGAACGCCCTGATTAAGCAATACACATAGATGCTGCAGGAGTGTGCGTACAGCGTCTGCACTCCACACCCGCCCTTTTGGTGTCGAAACATGACAGAAATATCCAATATGCCAACAATGCAGGAGGACGAACGAGGTTGACCGAGTAGTTTTTCGCATAATAAACTTGTGGAGAAGTGAATAGCGCTGTACGAGTACGGCCCGTGTGTACTTGGTACCTGGTACTCTGTACTCCGTACTATACTCGGCAGACTGTGTCATCCAAGTACCATGGTGGTAGTACGTCGATTGCTGGACTTCCTTTGCGTGTCTTGCCCTCGTTTCTACCCGTTTATTGTTGGTCCTATAAGAGCGCGTTCCCGTCATCGCATCCCTTCCCTGCGGATGATGCGCTCATGCTTCTTAGAGCCCGAGACCGAGACTGGGTACGTAGCGTGTTATTTCTCGATCTTTTGCCCGGATGCCCCTCCCTGCGGACGCCGCCCCAAGGAGTAAGTGACTCTCAGCTGAGCTGGGCTTGAAAGGGACGGTACGGTACGGTACTGTACCTACCTGACTAGACTGCTATTACCTCATAACAACTCCTGGCGCTTGGCTCGTGACTTCAGGAGAAACAGACAAGCGGAGTAGCCGGTACGGTAAGGTTAGGGATAAGGTAAGGAAGGTAAGGAAGGTAAGGAAGGTAAGGAAGGTAAGGAAGGTAAGGAAGGTAAGGAAGGTAAGGAAGGTAAGGAAGGTAAGGAAGGTAAG